>WYDF02127155.1:0-10016 GCA_009867245.2 Adranes taylori
GGTTCGAGTCCCGGACGGGGTAAACATTTTTTCGAGACACAAGTAATAAGAAATATTAATTTCATAATTTACTCAATAAAAGCTTGTTGAAACTTCCTCTATAAATTTAAACAAAAAATTGAAACAAATAAATAAAGTTAAATTTAAACAAGTTAAAGTTAGTAGAAGAGATGTGAATAAAATTAACCTAATATGTTAATTTCTACTAGTTGTGACAAGCGTTTCTAGCAAACCCCACAAAATGCATTACCCCATATTTAAAACAAAATAGTAAATAGTGTTCCAAAAATGCAATTTATTATTAACAGAAGTTGCTTTGTTGCCGTTACTAATTTTGGCAAATCAATCAAAGGCATTATTTATTTACATGTACGCATATAATTTACGATTTTAAAAATCATTTTGTTCCTTTTATTATAGCATAAAATTAAATTAATCCGAATGAAATATTCTTTATGCAAATCTAAATCTAGATGGGTCCATATTTTAAGAAATTGTACTTAATATCAATTTTCACTTAAAACAACAGCCGGAGAGTAGCTCAGAATGTTAAGTCGTTAGGATTCAAAATCTTACCGCATTGGTACTGATAAAGAAGGTACAGAAAAGTACTTATAATAATGCGAGAAATATCCATTCACTTTCAACCCATCACTTTTTTAAGATACTTCTTAATGAAATTATTAAATTAAAAATAATAAACTTATGTAATTAAAATGAAAATTAAGATTTAATACTTTCAAAAAGGTAACACTAAGAATTACGAGGGATGTTATTTTAATTTTGCATATAACCACATAAAGGCTGCAAGTAACAAAACATATGGTTCCGAAATTAACCTCAACATTATATTGACACGTGTTGAAAATTTCGTCAAAATACACAAAGTGGTTTCATCACAGTGAATTTTCATAATTAGTAAGGATAATTTTTTTAACCTTCCAAAAAGTTTATCTCATATGTGCCGAGTTGGTTGCTGTTATTGTTAATGAAGTACCACATCCATCGACAATTTCTCGCTGATACTCTGTACTAAAACGTGGACGCACAAATCTCAGTGATGATCCTAGGTCAGATCCACCTAAATCAGCGGTCATCCAGGAAAACGCTGTGCCTGAGATAATCAATGAAGATCGTCATGTAACTTGCCGGGAGATCGAGAGTTTCTTCGGCATTTGTAAGACCTCAATCCAAGAAAATTTACATGATGAGTTGGGCGTGAAAAAAATAGTTTCTCGTTGGGTTACGCATCTGTTGACCGAGGAACAAATGCCGGCTCGTGTCAGTTAGTGCCGACGAACTCTGAATCGTTTCAACAGAGACCGCTCCGAAAATTTGTACAGTATCGTCATAGATGACGAGTTTTGGATTTATACTTATGAACCCGAAAATAAACGTCAGCCTACTATTTGGGTGTTTCAATTGAACCCAGCCAATGTCATCTGTTTCCGCAGTGTGTCGAAAAAGATTTGTATATTTTGTATCAAAATCCGGACAAGTGGCTTCTTCAATTCCTTTGCGAAATCGAAGGACGGTAACTGCTGATTGGTACGCAAACGTTTGTTTCTGCGCTGTGAAAAAACCACCCATAGCATCGGATCATCCTTCACCATGACAATGCGAGTGCTCACATTGCTCGACAAACATTTGAGTTTTTGTGGGCAACAAAACGTCGGATTGCTTGATCGTCCTCCGTACGCCCCTGACTTAAGTCCCAACAATTTTTTTACATTTGCCGCCACCTACGAGGTCAACTACTTCAATCATCTGAAGCTGCAGTCGATGCTTTCCATGTGATCATTTCGAGCATACACATTGAATAGTGGAATAAATGCTTTAACAATTGGTTTGAGCAAATACAAAAGTGCATCAGCAATGGTGCCAAGTAGTTTGAAAAACTATAAAGGACTGAAATTTAAACTATTGTTTTTTGTTAAAGCTATATGCAAAATTAAAAAGTATATCCGTCGTATCTTTATAGTCATTTCTTGGAAAATATTTTGTTGTTTATTATTTTTGCTACATTTAATTCTTGAGTATTATACTGATACCTGTGGAAATCACAAAATAGTCATTTCTGAGGTATTTTTGTGTTTACCTCAAAAAACACCACTAAACATTGAACTGTAATTTTACGAGAAGACAAAGAAGCTATTCATTCCTTACTATCCGGTTATTGTAAATTGGTTTTTTTTTTGATCATACAGTTTTGGAAAAATTTCAGTCGAAAGTGTCAGCAAAAAGCTATATTTTTGTACTTTCATTTAATAAGTTTAGTACTATGTAGATTATAAATTTCTTGTGGTTACTTTGTTTGTAGGTATTTCCCCAAAAATCTATTAACAACTGAAGCTATATTGGTTATTTAGTTTATTACTAGTTAGTTATGTTTCGGGGTCACGGCAATTGTTTACTTATGAAAAAAATTGAACAAGGACTTTGCATTTAGTTTCGTGTTAAGAATAAAATAAAGTGGAGCACATTGCTGGACAGGTTAAATGTTGCTTTTGATAATTCTTCTACGAGTAAAACAAGCGTCAATAAATAGTACAAGCGTTTTCAATAGAGCCGCAAAGATGTTAAGATAAGATCTCACAAACAACGAGAGTTATATCACATCAATAAGTGATAATAACATCGGAAAAGTGAAGAAATAGTTACTGATAGTGAAACCACCGATTCCCATATCGAGAGAATTTGCTCAAGATACTAGCATTTCATTTAGCTCATGTCAACCTGCGATGTTTTGGGCGTGAAATGAGTGCCAGCCAAATTTGTTCCCAAATGGTTGAATTTTGATAAAAAGCTGCCTTATGAAATCAACGACAATCCAGAATTGCTCAAACAAATCACATCGTATGACGAAACATGGGCATCGGAAAAAGCTCTTCAAGTGCGTTTGAATGTAAAGGTTCTACTCACTGTTTTCTTCTATTTCAAGTGAATACTGTACCACGAGTTGTTGGCATCAGATCATACGGTGAATAAAGAATACTACTTTAAAGGCCATGAATGAAGACGACCTGACAGAACAACGTTTTACCGATATTCACGATATCGCTAACGTAATTAAAGCCACATCAAAAATTGAATTTCATACTTCCTACGAAGAGTTGAAAGAACGCCAGAAGAAGTGTATTATATCCAAAGGGAAGTACTTTGAAGGCGACACTATTATAATTGAGAAATAAATAAAACTTATTCCAGAAAAATGATAATTCCTAGTATTATTTTATCATAGGTCGTATGTGATTGTTAGCATAATATTCACAATAAAGTTTAATTTCTATAGTAAATTTTGAAGAGGAATAAACAAAACTCTTAATTATCACTGACACCAACGCCAAAGTATTATTTGTTAGAATCGAAAGCCAATCAATTAGATATTCATAAAATTCTTATTTTTCTATAAAATTTGGTTCTCGAAAATATCAGTGATCTCGAGATCGTCAGTGATCATTGGTGATTTTTTTAGTACAATGTATCTTACAGTGCGGGCAGCGATCCCTTACAGGGGGGGGGGCGGGGCGAGTGGCGTAAAGTCGCAAATCTCACAAACAACGAATAAAGGGATTCAAAAAAAATTAAGGGGTCCTGGGTTATCAACTTGAGTTGCAAGGGAGCCGCAATACCAAAATCTTTCAGATCGATTGTTCTATAAAGAAGCAGAGAAAGCAACAGTTATTAGTACAAAAATTAAATATAACAGAAATTTTTAATTTCTTTACAGAAATTAAAAATTTTATTTAGGGTAAAGGGCAAGCAACAATAATTGAAAGCATCGCATGGAATGCAGTAAGTAATAAATTATAGTTGCGGAACACTAACATACTCCAAGTTATCTAATTTGTAAAACAAATATAACATTTCTTTTATTACAGATATGTACAGATTTTAATACAGCAAATTTATTGTATATAATATTGTACATAATTAGTTTATAATCAATTTATTTATTACCAAATATTATTAATTTAAATGAGTATTGCAATCAAATTATTTAATTATTCATTTCTCAGAGCATGCAATTTAATTTCTGTAACTACGTTAAATATATAAGCTAACAAAAATGAAGAACTAACTTCATTCACAATCATTTAATTTAATAATTTACCCATAGAATAACAAATTGTGTTGCATAAAATAGTTCATTTTAACAAAAATCATTTTTATATTAAAGCAGCTAAACTCATTAAATAATATATTCATACTGATTCAAGAGATATATTGAATAAAATATATCTCTTCTATAATATGTTTCATTTTTAGTATTTTAAGAAAATTGTGTTAAATAATTCTTTTAATACTTTCATTTCATGTTTTATTATATGTCACTTCATTTGCTAAAGCATGAAGAGACACTAATTTAAATTGTCCGTATTTTTAGGTTTAATATCTTTTTCAACTTTTGTTGTTTATTTTTTTTTTAATGCATGACGAAAATATTGACAAAGTGGAAGTACTTTTATACCATTTCTAATTTAGATGAGCTAATTAAAAAAAAATTGGTGGATCCATTTTAAAAATAGAAGCATCATATTTTTTACACTTCCCCTTGTCCAACAATGACAATACAAATTTGATTAACAAGTGATAGCTGAAATACAGAAATCACTCGAGAATTAAACACCTCATTTTAGAACACCAAATTTGTAGTGTTCAATAAACTTCACTCAAATTGAAGAAAAAAATGTTTTAAATTAGTTGGCATGTTCATTCAAAAAATCACCCCGTCATTTATAATATATTTATAAAGTTTTCAATTCCTAATCGGAATAAATCTGAAGCAAGCAAACATTAAATTATAATTTAAAATTTTTATTTATCTTTACCCACATCTTTGTACTTAAAACTTTGTAATGTTTTTATTGAAAAGGTTTTGGTACATGATTTCTTCTATTTTCATTACAAAATGGTATTTTTATTTATTATTATTATTCAATAATTGTTCAGTTCAAAGAAGAAAATATGTACGTAGGTATAACTAAATTAATTCTAAGATTATAAGAATGTAACTCAGACAGTTGGGCAACTTGTTACATAAGAGTTACATTTGTAATACCTTCGGTTTTATTTAGTTATTTTTTATTTTAGTTTTAATCCTTTTTTACTTTATTTTTCATTGTTTAGGATGTAGTTTTTGACCTCAATTCTGAACTTCTTTGGATCTTTCAGTTCTTTCTTATTTTGAGGAAGTTTTTTATAGACTCTCCTTAAGTGATATCCAGTTGTGCAGTTGCTCAAAAATTCTATAAATAAATGTTGTTTTCGTTATTATATCGTTGTTGTGGTTGTTGCTGTTCTTTATTGTAGTGATATTTGTATTTTGTGGGTGATACTATGCGCTTGGATATAATTTTCGTAGTGTAATAATTCTTCTATGCTTAAAGTTGTAATATTTAATAATTCTACTGTTGGGGTTCTCCAGTCCAGATTATATATTTGAACAAAAGGCTGAATAAACATTAAAAATCTACCGCAATTGTAGCAGCTGGGAAGAATGTTAGAATGAATAATTGAATTGAATTAAACAAGAAAACTTGAACTTGAATAATTAATTGATGATGTTAACTTTAAATTAGGGCTGGTTTAATTTACCTTAATTATTTGAATATTTAATTTAATAAAAATTCATTAAATAAAATTTAATTAAATTGATTTGGAACACTGCGTAATCTTTTGAGATGTACTACAGTAACTCAGGGAAATAAACATTAGGTAGAATAAGACGCGTGGTACTAACTTGTTTATTCTTACAATTAATGAACAATATATACAAAATTAATAAAAGAAAATAGAAAAGAATTGTGATAAAAATATAAACAACTATGATCATAAATACATAAAATGTACCTTTAAGCCATATAAAAGGAAATTAATCATAATAAAAGTTTAACAGAATCTTATAGTTATGCTAATTATCAATCTCTAGATAACATCAAAACAATAGTATGTGCATTTGAATTAAAATATTACAAGTTATTAAAAAATCTGTCTGGTAAATGAGCGGCGTCAGCTTGCAATGTCAGCAATCGCTTTTGATCATAATAATGTTTTATGATGTTTATCTTTAAAATTATAGCAATTTGCAAATGCAATTGTATTGACTTAGTAAAAAAATTATAATAATCTGACTAAAAATTAGGTAAATTTAAACATAATACAAAATCATATATTTTAATAAAATTTAAATTCGAATCTTTCTTCAAGAATTTTCCCCTGTTTATCGGTGAATGAACAATATTTTTAAAGCCTTGTTTAAGCATCGTTGTACTATATTTATAACGGTTTTTCCAGAAAAAAATAAAATAAAATATAAAATATAAAATTTTAGAAAAAATATATATTTTAAAATATATATTTGATATATTATAAAAAATCAAATTCGATATCATCTAAACCACATGTATTTTAATCCAATTAATCAATTGAGATCTTTAAATTTATTAAATCATCATCAGGCTATGTATTCTACAATAAGTTAACTACGTTTTTAATAATCAGCTACCATTTTTTAAAAGGAACAAAAAGTTTTATAAAGTTATTACTATCATCCCCATATATTATTTAATTTTTAAACTACTATAGCAATCTACTTTATCCAAGTTTAAATTATATCGTAAACTAAATTTCAAATTAAACAAAACATAATTGATCAAAAAATTATTTTCCATTTAAGTTAATTTGTTCATTTAAATTGAAATATGAGTTCTTCCGTAAATCTATTAAAATTTCCAAAGATTTAGGAATATTCAACTATAAACCTTTATTATAAAAGTGCAAAATTTTGAAAAAATTATTTCTATCAAAGTTCTGATTTAAAGTATTAATAACGGATTATCTATTGCTAAAGTGTTCGAATTTGAGTAAATCTGACCATTAAAAACAAAAACAAATATGCTGCACGCACATTTTAACTAAGTCAAAAATTGCCTCAAGTTAACAATCACTAAGTTCTGCTTTAATTATTTCTAAGCATTTCTCCGGAGCAATCTATGGAAAAAAAAATTAATCAAAAGATGTTTGCATGTATGTGACTTTTAAAGTCTTCGTCTTGAAATCCAAAGTATATCATATGTATGTTCAAAATTACAATTTAAAATTTCCTTTAATTTTTTTCTAAAACATTTGCTAACTTTGAACTATAAGATCCTGTATATGATACAACAGGCCTGACATGTTTATGATTATCATGTTCAGAATATACATTTTAGGAATAATAGCATTCATATTAATGAAAATTGCTCGTCACAGAAATCAGTATTAAAACGGGAATCTATAATCGCTCTTAATTTAATTTATTAATTTACAAAATTTTTACCAATTGTAGCAAAATTATTGTCAGCTAAAATTTCGCGCTATTCATAATATATTCTTTTTTAATAATTAAAAGATAATTTCCCTATCTGCTTTTGTAAAAACTAAATTATTGCGTTATCGATATTTAATTTCTTTTTGAAAGTAAAATGAAAACTGACTGGCCTTAGTCCTATCATATTCATAATATATTATCTTTGCATATTGTGCCCTCAGAAAATTGTTGTTAATGGCTCGATTACTATCAAAAATGAATTCAATATCGGCAGCAATTGATTTATCTAATTTATCAGTTTTACCTTACGCTTCGCCAATCTAACAGATATCTTGCCGCCACCCGTCCCCCCCCGTGAGTACTGAGTACAGACGGCCCTTTTATAAAATGATAATGTAAGCGCAGATTAAGGCCTTGATTGCTCAATAGCATTCGCATATTTGTAAATGCTGTTCTAGTTTATTCAATCCTGCTCCATATCTCTTTGTCTGGATTCAGGTCTTCAGTTATCCAGCTGCAGAGATACCTGAACTTAGAGATCTGTTGAATCTATTTTCAATTCACCCGATATGTTCAAATATCTAGTCGGTGCTATGCTTACCATCATAGTTTTTGTCTTTTCTACGTGGATTTTGCAACCAAGTCGTTTTCCTTCAGCTGATATTCTGTCTAGAAGACTTTGCAGTGACTCCTGGCTTTCCACAATGATAACCGTGACATCTACATAACAAAGGTTGTTGACAGGATGACCATTAATTTTTATATAGCCGTCCGTGTCATTTAGGGTACACTCAAAAATGGAGTCTGAATAAAAATTCAAGAGCAGTGGCGACAAGACTCATCCTTGCCTTACATTTTTTTCAGTCCGAAAACTTTGTGTTATTTCGTTTTCTATTGTCACTGATGTTGTTTATATATATATATATATATATAAATTTATGATTTATATATGCTGTTTATGATTCATATATACTTTTTGTATGAAAGCAAGATACTAAACCCCTGTTTGAATCCAAACTCTGTTGGGCCAACAATTTCTTTTTCGCATCCGCTATATAGCCTCCTGCGAATTATTTTCATTAAGAACTTTAAGACCTGGTACATTAAGCTGATAAATTGAAACTGATCGCAGCGACTAGCATTTGGCTTTTTTGGAATCGGCCCAAAGATTGAGCGAATCCAATCTTGCGGAATTTAACCTGACTCGTATATAGCATTGCATAGTTGCAGCAAAACTTCTACATTTTCATTGTCTAGCAACCTAATTGATTCCATATATACATCATCTGGCCCTGCTGTTTTTCCTTTCCTTGTTTTTTAACATTTCGGACTTCAGATCCCAGTATTTTAGGGACCTTTGACTGTTTTCACTAAATAGGCGCTGGATATGCTCTTTCCAGTGACTTAAAAGAAGTGAATTAGCTTATACTAGCATTTTGAACAGCTTTTTATTGCTACATAAAATAAGGTATAATTAATAGAAACCTACCTATTATTGAGTATAATATTATACTTGCCAAATATTGCACGTGTTCTATAGCAAGTAATATTCAATAATATGTATCATCTTCTTCAAAAATTGCTTTGTCAAAGCATCATCTGGATTATGAGTAATAATGCTACTCATGCTACAATTATTATTGTGCTACAATTATTATTATTGATATCGGTATTACAGCACCCTAAATGAAAAGTACGTGAAATAAGGCATCATTGAACCATCTGAGCAACCGAGATAATAAATACAACAATGCTACACTTCAATCAAATCATTAATATTCTTATCCACGATACTCTCATGTTTTTTGAAGTATTACAAGTATTACATATTTTTACAGCAACCATTTACAATTTTTACTTAACACATATGTATGGCCATTTCACTCATTATTATAAGGAATCAGCAGCACCTTCTTTGTTAGGTGCATGATTATCGGAACATTTGAAAGTCTACGACTTTATTCACTAAGGCACTAGACAAAGACTCGACTAAAGACTAAGGCTCTACTTACACTTATACTTACTCTACTTACACTTACAATAGTCTACTTACACTTGTAATATCATCTAATTCAAGTGTAATGCTGGCTGCATTCATTACTTAATAATTCAAAAGATGAAGTTTCATTTCTAACAAACGGTCGGCTAGTGGTTTAATGAGTAGAGTCGTGGACTTTCAAATGTTGCGACAATGATGCTCCTAATAAAGAAGATGCTGATGATCTCGTATAAGGTCCTCGTTCCACCCAGGTATAAAATCAGTATAAATCTTCGGAACATAACTTATTTGCCGATTAGTGTCCGAAGTATCAACAATATAACGTTGCGCATGATCAAGAAACTGATCAAGAAAATCGTTTAGAGAATTTTCGAGACGAACCAATCGTAGGTAATTACGAATTGAAAATGATTTCATGGGTATTTGGTTTGATGATAATACCAGCAATAATAACAACTACACTTGCAATCGTGGACGTAGTGAAAAACAGTTGTAATTAACAAATAAAATTATTTGTATTATAAAATCGCTTAGATTTTGAGTTTTACGAGAAAATGGCGTATCCAAGACTAAATATTTTTCAAGGCGTACAATTCATTAATGAAATTATAAAGAAAGAATATTATTTTTATGCGCCGAGATCGACAAATTATGAAAAAGGTGATGAGATTGGAATGGAAGTCAATCAAGAAAAGTTAACTACAT
>WYDF02127166.1:0-10015 GCA_009867245.2 Adranes taylori
AGTGTCGGATTAGTGAAAACACCGAATTACTCCAAGGTCATAAATAAAACTACTTCAAATGCAAAAAATCGTTTTATAAGAGCATTTTTGCACTGGAATTTGTTGCGAGGTATTTCGCGAGACACATTGTATGTGGAATCATCGATCACACAATCCATCACATTTAGCTGCTTTCTCACTTTTTTTCACTGCAGTTTTTGCAATTATTTTCGTCAGTTGGACCCGATACGTCTGTATCGGCGGTTGTCTTGAATATTGCCGAATGGTGTTTAAATCGAACACGTTGAAATTTTGAATTTCTTTATCTAACCCACAAAACTGATTCAGACAATTAACTCGTATGTTAGGCATTATATTCAACAACATGGCAATCAGAGAATACCACTAAACAAATAAAAATATTAAGTTAAAAATATTATTTCTCCTGATAACCAGTAGTCCCCAAAGGGGATAAGGCTTATCTTCAAACATTTATCCTCAAGCATTATGCTCATCGATATCATTCTAGCTAAAATAATTAAAACCTTCTCCTACAATATGGTGTACCAAAGTAATGATTTCATCTGATAATACCAATGTTGCATTAAGCATATGGTTTTATTTGACAACCAGCACATGCAACATGATTTATATAGTCAAAGATAGAATTTTTTTTGAAGAGTCAGTTATTGATTAATTTTTTAATTTATCCAATATATATTGAAAATTGGATTTAACAATGTTTTAATAGCTGCAATTATACTTTGGTGTTATACCTTAATCTCTGGATGTTCTAAATGTCGATAACCTGGTGGGTTGTCAAATTAGTTATAAAATTTTTAAATTCAAGATCTTTTTGCTTCATTAATGCTTCTACTTCTGGTAAAAAGTAATTATTAAATATTGCAGTTGTCACCCAAGTATTTGTATAGCGATCCAACGTACCGGAATTTCTTTTCATCTTTGCTTTTAAAGTGGTGTTAGAGATTGACTTACCGTACGAGGTTTCAGGATCCGATCTCCGGATGCATTGCTACAAAAAGATAATATGATTTGATTTTTAATTGCTTTATACCTACTGGATTTTTTCTCAGAAGTTGCGTTATAAGTTTTTCTACACATTTTTGTCGAATATTGTCCTCTTTTGTTAGTAATAAGTACTGGGTGTGCATTATGTAACATTCACGTTACCCGTGATATCATGATAAATGTTGTCTATCAGTATTATTACATGCAGAACAGTTTTGCTATTTTACTGCTATTTTAGAAAGTTTTTATATTGAATATAGTATAGCATTTAAACATTGTGATTTAAGTCTATCTTTGATTAGCTTTCCTGTTATTTGTAGTGATACCAGTGCTTTCTTTGCGACTTTTGGGAGAGTTATTCTGGGATTTCTTTTCTGGCTTGTATTTGACTGACCCATTGCTATTAGTTTTTGCTAGTATTCTTGTCACTGATTGATTCAAAGAAATAATTAATTGTTGTTAGGTTCTATGTCGTATTTACTTGAGGTTATTATGCCTAAAATTATACTTCTTATAGTAGAATCTTATTATATTTACCTGTATTGTGTTGAATCTGGTCGATTACTTAATTTCACATGTCCGTTATATTTATCTGACTGGTTTATAGCTCTTGTTTTGAAGATTAGGGATCGTAATTTGCTAATTATTGCAGGCTGGTAGATTGTTGAAAACATAGCTATTTCGTTGGCGAGTGGTTCCATTTCATTTATCTGGAGCCATAGCACATTTTAATACTGATTTATGGCATATTTGTGGTAAATTAAGATATAAATAAATAGAAATTAGTTAGGTTAAAAGAAACCCTTTACGGCTGCTTTGAACGAATCGAACATTGAACTCACACAGTATGAATCTTGGTTGTGTGTGGAGCCTTGCGGTTAGAAGGAAAACTATCTTGGAGCGACTTAGATTTGTTAATTATTCTAATAAACTGGTAATTTTTATTATGAAATTGTTCTGATGTGATACTCGCCAGCTTGATGTTGTGTAATAGCATTGTAATTGCTAGATTTAAATGGAAGGGTGAGAATTTATTATGGAACGGTATCTTGATTTTTAGACTAGGGCGCTAGAGCGAGAAATGATAATACGATTATATGATTAGCATTCGCGTGTAGCTGACAGCGAATTTCTGGAAGCAGGCTTTTCTTTTTTAGACTCGAAGGTATCAAGAAGCCAACAGGCTCCAGATTAAAATCTTTAATTCAATTTAATCATGAATTATTAAAATTTATAATAATCTTGGGATTGGAGTTTGAGTTTCGTTGAGTCGAAATCAGTGTGATGTTTTAATGCTCTGTTGATGAACCACTACGAGGAGGCAAATTATCGTCGGAGGTGTTACTGATCGGCATCTCTTGAAACATTTGCCGTGATTTAGCAGAATTAAGTACGCTAATCTGGTCAGTGTGGATTTTATCGTTTGAGGTTTTACCGCACAACCAGTGTGCATGTTGTTCGTGTACGAGTGAGCTGCCCTGGGTGCTGGTGTGAATAATATGGCTGCATGGGGCCTACGGTATTCCATCTGTTCGTGGTTTGGCGTTGAATCTGATCGTTCGTCACTAGGCGGTTACAGTGAAAGCTGTTTCAAGTATTATGTCTGTTTTTTAAATAGTTTTTGAAATTATGCATTAGATTGTCCTTTTTTCTAACACGATTTTTTTAAGTGCTTCACACAAATTTTTACTATTATTATCTTTCGTCCGGGAATATTTAAATTCATTTGCGAGTCCGTTTCAATAGGTTTTCATACCACAATTAGTTAGGGAAAGGGGTGGCGTTTTATTATTGTTTTGATAATTGTTGATTTTTATAATATTTTGAATGTCGTACTGGTCTAAAATAAATTTTGAATATTTCATAACTTAACTGTTTACGGTGAATATTGCAGTTGCATTTCACTAATTGTATAATATTTAACAAGTCCTTAAACAGTGTTCATTTTGTTTATTTCAAGATTGAAAACTCACTTTTAGGCATTTTGTTTCGCCTATGGCTATTGGTTGTACGCCTATAGCTATTTAATTGAAAATAACAATCCTAACCATATTGGGTTACAAGGAAATGTTTCTGTGAACCATAAGGATATCCTTCGGTGTATATTTTGTATGTGCTGTAATGTTAAAAACCAATGTTTTTTATATATTTTAATGTATAACCTTATGAATAGGTTAGGGTAGAATTGCAAGGTATACACCGTATTAATTTGCCAGTCGATCTATTTTCGCCCATAAGGCATATCACCGACTTGAATCCATAATGATGAAGATATACCAAGGAATAGAATAAGGATAGATATAAAGAATAAAAAATAGAATAAAGGAAAAAGAATAGGATAAAAAATCTTTTAGGAAAATCTTATAAATTTATCCCTGCTTGAACCCTATAATAAAAATACCATAATTATAAACAAACTTAAATCTTACGCATAAAATATTAACAAAAGAATTTATAATTTATCCCATGATTAAATTATAATTTAATTGTGTTAAGATTTAAGAATCTCATTAAACACTCACAAACCTCCAACGAAAGATTACACAGATGGTTGTTGAAATGAAAAGGTGTAAGAACATTATAAGAAATCAAAGACTGGAACAAATGGTCAATATTATGGGAAATCTTCAAATGCTTAAATCTTCAGATGGTCCAGAAACACAAAAGGTATCATCTAAAACACCAATTCTAAACTGGTGAGCAGGATATAAAGAATGCCCAGTTCTTAATATATTAATGATAGATATTTTAAATCTACACTAACAAAACATGTCTTGAATACTGTGGTAATTTGACATTTAGTTTTGTGCCAAAAACGACAGATTTTTAAATTACAGTTTTTACTGCATTTTATTTTTTATACTTGCTCTTATATGGACTCACATAAAATAAATATTTTCCAATATTTTCATAGGTTATTTTTTCTCTTTATTAGGCTAAACTAAAACTTTAAAATAAAAATTAGAACTTAGACGTAAATTATAATTTCGTAACTGAGCGCTAGACAATTAATGAATTAGCATATGCAACTTATGTATTGATGTAAAATGTATTGATGGATGCATAGCTTACTGCTTGCAGTTGCAGAAGCGTTTGATAATCTATGTACAGGGTTGTACCATAAGTCTTATGATAGTAAAAAGACAAACATCTCACCTTTTAAAATGAAATTGGCGGACACTCTATAGAAACTAAAAGTAAAATGATTCCAAATTCAAAGACGAAAAATGCTGTTCACTATTTACATCGGGGAAACCCCGTAGAATGTTTAAGATTTGAGCATATTTACATTATAATCTTATAGAATTAAATGTGTATAGAAAAGGGGGAAATTCCGATTTTAAGTGAAATATGTATCTGTGTCGCATAAATGATACTAAAATGAAAAATAACGTTCGCATAACTTCAAATCGTATTAAAAAAATCCGTATAAGAAAGGACCCAGTTTAGGGTGATATATTTTTCATAAATATTCAAAAAAATATATTTTTCTTTTTTTGCGACGCCCTTTCATATGTTTTCATACGTCTAAAAACTTGCACCTTATTTTTTTTATTTTTGAAGAGGTTTTAGGGGTCGCTACGGGATGCGAAAATGTAAAAGCGTATAAGAAAATGTAGTAAAAAGTTAGAAATTAAAGTTTATGAAAAATATAATTAAAAGTTAGAAATCTAACCATAAAAGTTAATTTAAGTCGATTAGAGTAGATTTTTTGGAATCCGGAATTTTTTTTCCGATAGTTTTTGACAGTCAGGAGTAAATATTGCTTCTGCTCTTCATATCTGGTGTGGAGGCGATTATACTCTTCCATAAGAGTGATTCCTCTTTTTACTATGTCAATCATGCCTTTCATTGATTACACAAAATTCTTACTCTTATTGTAATCCGCATCGTCCTTCCAAGTTCTGACATTTCTCTTTAAGAAAGTAGAAAAAACTGCGGCTGTGTTGAAAAAGTTAATTGTTCTCAAAGTTACGAAATATTTTAAGTTTTTCAACAGAAGGACATCACGGTAAAGAATCTTCCAAACCATGTGTTTCAAGAGCTATGACCAGTTTCTGTTATATTTCAAAGGAAACTTTATCATGGAAAAATGCGAAAGCAACAAGGTCTTCAGATCGATGCCAAAGATGTCCTAATATTTTTCTTAAAGCAGCTTCTGCAAGAGAATAATTTGTCTCTGCGTATGCAACCAAGTCCTTCAAAAGCTGTAAATCATTCTTGAGCGCACAATGATTTACCAAACTTTTCAAAGGCATACCAAACTTTTCTCCCAGTTTTCTTCCTTATTTTTTATCATAGCCGACTGTTTGGCTTTATTTTCTTTGTTTTTCTTTAAAATTTGGCACCCAATTTGCAAGATATCGACAGCAGTACAAGTCGCAGATTTATTACTTGAAACCAGTACTTTTCGTAAATTCGAACAGTAAAAATACAAACATATTTAATGCCTGCTAATTCTCTCTCTGCCAATTTTAGTTGTTGTCTAAATAGTTACATTTTTAAAGCATGCTCGGTGTGGTCCAGCAGGTGCTCTAACAGTTACATCCTTATCAGGTCTTCCTACTAAAAATATAATCATGATGTTCAATAATTCTTTGTAATCGTCCCATGGCTGAAATTGTTTTAACTGGTTAGTAGCAAAAGAAATCATTACTGTGGATGCAACATAAACAAACGTATCAACAGCCTTGAAGTCTTCTTGTTTAATCTGAGGGCAACGTTTCTGACATTTTTTGTAGATCTGTATTTCAGGCCCACTTGACACACCAATTGCTGAAACCGGAACAGCTTCAAACATAATCTCCAAAACGCAATATCTGCATGGGAGCCATAGTAAGTTGTTCTGTTATTTCTGTTATAATAAAGGGCCATTACCATTAATTCTGCCTGTGTTGATAAAGTGGTATTAAAACTCATCAATTTAATTTTATCAGTCTAGACCCATGATAATAAATTTTGAAAACAGCTGAGGCCGTCGCCTGTCCTGTTCCATTTGATATTTTTGGAACACTTAAAAACAGATCTATTCCCTGGACAGCTACTAAGATGAGTAAACGATCAACAACCTCATGGCCTGTTATATCTTCAAACATTTTACCATCCCATTGAGTAGTAAGCGGGACTTTCTATATAAAGATACTGACGTTTTTTGTCGTCGCACAACTTTCGCTCTTCAGAGTAGATGCTACACTTTTTGATCACTTACCTTAGCATCATAAATACTTGCAGCCAAACGGTCCTCGATTATTCATTTCTTACTTCGTTTTCGTGTTCCCGGCCGATTGGAGAACTGGTCGATTAAAGTCTTCACTATTGTCCGAAGAGATCGAAGACGAGGAACTTAACTCACACTTTTCAGTGATTCGTATTATATTTTCCAATTCTCGTCTTTTTCTGTTTTCTAGCTCGTATTTTCTCTTTCGTAAGTTCAAACATTTTTTCTTTTCAAGCTTTCTGTCTGTCGGGGCGTCCTATTTCTCTTTGGGCAAGTAGAAACAATATATCTTCTTCGATAGTAATCATTTCTACTGCGTTGGCGTAAGCAATATGAAAATGGCATACCAAACTTTTCTCTCAATTCCTTATTTTTTATCATAGCTGATTGTTTGGCTTTATTTTCTTTGTTTTTCTTTAAACTTTGGCACTCAAATTGCAATATATCGACAGCAGTACAAGTCGCAGATTCATTACTTGAAACCAGTACTTTTCGTAAATTCCAACAGTAAAAATACAAACATATTTAATGCCTTTTAATTCTCTCATTGCCAAATTTAGTTGTTGTCTAAATAGTTACATTTTTAAAGCATAGATTGTTTTAGTCATCCGTCTTGCTCGGTGTGGTCCAGTAGGTTCTCTAACAGTTACATCCTTATCAGGTCTTCGTCCTAAAAATATAATCATGAGGTTCAATAATTCTTTGTAATCGTCCCATGGCTGAAGTTATTTTAACAGGTTAGTAGCAAAAGGAATCATTACTGTGGCTGCAACATCAACAAACGTATCAACAGCCTTGTTTAATTTGATGGCAACATTTCTGAATTTTTTTGAAGATCTGTATTTCAGGCCCACTTGACACACCAATTGCTGAAACCGCAACTGCTTCAGACATAATCTCCAAAATGCAATATCTGCATGCGAGCCATTGTAAGTTGTTCTGTAATTTCTGCTATAATAAAGTGCCAGCATCATTAATTCTACCCGTGATGATAAAGTGGTATCAAAACTCATCAATTTAATTTTACCACACAAGACACATGATAATAAATTTTGAAAACAGCTGAGGCCGTCGTCTGTCCTGTTCCATTTGATATTTTTGGAACATTTAAAAACAGATCTATTCCCTGGACAGCTACTAAGATGAGTAAACGATCAACAACCTCATGTCCTATTATATCTTCGAACATTTTACCATCCCATTGAGTAGTAAGCGGGACTTTCGACATAAAGACACTGACATTTTTCGTCGTCGCACAACTTGCGCTCTTCAGAGTAGATGCAGTATAAACAGTATATATTCGTATAGTAAGTAGAAACAGTATATCTTCTTCGATAGTAATCATTTTTAGTACGTTGGCGTAAGTAATATCAAAATGGCATACCAAACTTTGCTCCCAATTCCTTATTTTTTATCATAACCGACTGTTTGGCTTTATTTTCTTTAAAATTTGCTACTCAATTTGCAAGATATCGACAGTAGTACACGTCGCAGATTCATTACTGCTTTTCTCCTCTATACCTTCATAATAAAAAACATGCTCATTACATCTGTAATTGACTGTAATTTAGATTGCGGTAAAGTCTGTACGAGTTGTCCAATTTGCCATATTTCTGAATTTTTCGAGTTTTAATGATACTTTTAGTGGCCATTATATGCCACAACCACCAAAATCACTAAGAACAAAAAACAAATAGACACTTCCTATTGTTTATCGGTATAATCTGATTCAGCTAGAAAACTACACTATGACTACACTTTCTAATGAAGTGAACAGGTACTGATGTTAGGGAGGTGAGGGAGCCGACCAGAGCAATGTAATTCTGCGCGTTGCACATGTGTTTAACCGACCTTATTTGTGTTGCATGTAGTGACAAGTTTGATTTGAAACGTGTCTATAATATTATCCCATCCGCGCGCCAATTTTCAAATCTTTGATCAATGGTAGTGACCAGTGATCAAAGATTTATTTTATTTATTTTAACAACAAAAAAATACGGGTATATATTTTAGCTATTACAATGATATGAAACTGTGCTGTAATGAAAAAATTTAATCTACATAAAAAATTGAAGGAACTGACTGGAAACACAAGGAAAAGAATACCAGTGGTCACAAGAAACAACCAAGGAGAGATCCAGTTGACAGAAGATGACAAAAAAATGACTTGGGAAGACTACATCAAACATCTATTTGCAGCAGAGCGAGATGTAAGTGAAGAAAAAAGACAGACAGAACAACTATATATTCTTAAATCAGAAGTGGAGTATGTCATAAAAATTTTGAAAAACGGAAAAGCAACTGGACCTGACAACATTCCAGTATAGTTCTTAAAGGCCCTAGACCATGGAAACTTGACTCATCTTACAAAAATACTCAACAAAATCTATGAAACTGGAGAAATTCCAAAAGATTGGCTTAAATCGGAATTTCTTATTACGCACTATTGCGCTGATGTCGGGAAGAAAAAGTTAATATTTTTTTTTATACTGAATCTATTTGCTAAAGTGAAAATCTCTAGGAACTAAAGTTTTAATAAAAAAACTCTAATTAATTAAGAATTCTTAGTTGGAACGAACTTGCTTATTCTATCAGCCTAATTAAATTCTATTTCACAGGCATAATTAAAAGTTATCTCTTAAAATTTATGAATACAAATAGCTTTCAACTATTATAGATCTACATAACCAACACTATAAAATCTCTCTTATCAAAATGAGTGGATTCTGTAATAAATTATCAAGTTAGTTCCATTTCAAGCGTGTAATGCATACGTTGAAATACATTCACATGCAATTCTCATTAAATTGAAGGAAATCAAACGTACTAACTAAACCACAAAACGTTGAAGCACACTGAATGTCTAATGTACTCAATCAGATTTAGTAAAGTGTTGTGGGATTATGAACTCAATGGACTTTTCGATCGTTGAAATAAAGAGAATGTGGGTTATCTAGGACAATTTAAGGAAATAATTTTATTTTTAGAATTTCCATTCTAGGGCCCACCTTTAAGGCTATTTTCTCATTATAGTTTAAATAAAAAACGTATGTCGATGATGCTAGCTCACTTTGTCGGTATGATTTAGTAAATCAAATACAACTTCCCAATAAATACAATATAAAAAACAACGCCGAACTTATTGAAAAACTAAAAGACATAAACATAATACCGGACACCAAACTATATTCATTCGATATAACCAACCTATATACAAATGTTCCGTCAAATGAACTTATAGAAATAACAAAAACCATGCTAGAAAACATATCATAAATAAAAATGAAAACAAAAATATAATAAATGCATTAAAAACTGTAACCAAACCATAGTAATTTCAATTTAACAACAAATATTACACAGTGGTCTTAGGACTGGCAACAGGATCATCACTATCAGCAACACTCAGTGAAATATTCCTGCAGAACTTAGAAGAAGTTATTATAAACACATTGAACGAGAAACCAACAATAATTAAATGGATCAGATACGTAGATCACATTTTATGTATCATAGAATATAAAAACAAAAACATTAATAACAACTAATAATTAAAAGTCGTCGGTTATTGGACAATGACTTTATTCACTGGATATACGCTAGATTTTCGTCTATATCAGTCGCAATTTCGGTTCTCTAGTTTTAGAACCGTAATCAGGATTGCATATTTTTCTTTTCTCCGATCCACTTTTATAGGAGGATTACAAATCCTGTTCCAAAGGTCGAACGGATTTCTTGAAGAAACATATTGTTTGCTCCGTGCAATTTTATAAAGGTGATTGTTCTCGT
>WYDF02127177.1:0-23201 GCA_009867245.2 Adranes taylori
TACCATCTACTATTTAATCCAAATATGTCAAACCCTAACTTTAAAAAGTTTTTCTTAACATTTTTATTCAAGAGTTTTGTAGTTCAACAAATGCAAAATATTTATTATTTTTATTCCTGCTATTTGTTTCTTGGAATTGTCTTTGAGACACCCACATCTTCTTTACTTATGAAAGCTTGAAATATTGAAAATGTTTTATTTCTATGAGACATTTAAAAAAGCATAAGCCTGAATCGTTTTATTTTATTTTTAGCATGGAAAATCTCGTACATGGCAATTAAAACATGCATAGATCATGTAGATGGCTTTGAGGAATCGCCGTATTCTATCACACGTGTTTGGAAAGTCATAACGGAACACCTTCAAGTAGAAAAAATAATGGATTTATTAGAGCATATGTATACGAAATTTGATAAAGCACGTGTTGCTAGTATGTGCAAAAAACTATCAGCTATAGCTAGAGAGAATGATGAATTAGCAAAACATATTTTTGAACAAGCTGGAGTAAGTATTTTACGAATTAAGAATTTGTTAAATAATAAAACAAGTACTGATTAAGATTTATTCTGTCTACATAAATGTTAATACTTTTTCAACATAAACGTTAATAGTTTTAGTAGGATAGAGCACAATTTACCTCTGATTCAAAATTAAGTATACCAACAACCAAGCAACATTTAATTAATAATTAGAGAGTAATTATTAAGGGATTGGTTGACAGAAAGTATAACAAAATATATTGCGGTTTTGAGTTATTAGATTTGCATATCGATTTATTTTCCAACGATAAACTGTAGTCTCAATTTATAAGTAAATATAAAAACAAGTAAGCAACATCTAAATAAAAGTTAATTGATTGTTAATTTGTTATGAAATGAAAATTGTTACATTGAATAAAATTATTTACTCAGAATAAAATCAAAAGAACTTAGTGTTTCAATTTCTTAATTAAAGATTTATAAGAAAATAATCGCCTACTTATATCTGAACGTGTGCTATAATTCCCACGACAACACAGAAAAAATAATAAAGGAAAATAGCCTTAACTTCTTTAATACACTAAAAATTAACTTATATATTATCAGGACGGCTGATTATATTTCGTGCAAATTCTTGTACCATTTTTCGTGGCTCTTCATGAACGTAAAACTTCTATTATCAGTGTTGTTGGGTTTACGTCAGGGGTCGTTGTCAATCGCGTAAAAAGCATATTTTCTTTTCCCCTTGTTCCTAATTTTTTTGCGTCGCGGCTAGTGTCCCCATCATTTACAAAGTAACACCTGCGTCTGGCTCACTACGCGTGTGTCTATTTTTCAGATAGAATGAATTTCTATATGTAATTCTGAAATTAATTAATTAAACTTTGTAATATTAATGAACTTAGTATGATAGATTGCTACATTATTTTATGGAACTTATTGATTTTAATGATTTCCTATCATTTAGATATTATTTCCTTTCATCATTTAAAGTATTAAAAAAATCAGTACAATCCAAAAAATTCAGTACGTCTAACGTTTTTGTCGTTATAATATTTACCATTTTGTGAATAGTTTTAAATCAAAGACTCTTATTCTTGCTATATTTCAGATCCATTTAGCAAAAGCCATAGCTGCAGTCGTGCCAAAAGCAGATAGTAAACTTACGAATAGAGATGGTGGTATACATATCATATGTGTTGGTTCGGTTTGGTTAAGCTGGGATCTATTAGAGAAAGGATTCATTAGTTATTTACACACACGACCGGATATTGGTGAAATGTCCTTAATTAGAATAATTACAACGATAGCTACAGGAGCAGCTTATATGGTTTGCGATAAATTGAAAATTGACATGCCCAGAGAATATGATAATAATTATAAAGTGTTTTATAATTATACGCCTGTGACTAATGGACATTAGATTTGTTTTAAAGTTTTAGGGATTCTTATTTTAAAGTTTGATATCACTAGGAGTTTTACAGTTGATGACGTTTGAATCAGATCTGTAGTGAAAATAACTACAGCACGTACGAAGGATTGTTTCGGGCGCGCAGGTCAAGTTCGTGCATTTGGAAACGGCCAATAACTAAACAATAGACAATTGCTTATCCCACGCTTTACCAGTGGCGTCATAAAATTTGATTTATGTGAAGAAACAAAAAGCACAAAATGTGTTTGACTTATGATACAAATAGATCAACAAAACAACTATTTAGACATTACATTTTAAGTACGTATTAGTTAATTAACTGGTTACTGGTTAATTTCTTTTATAGGGTACTACTGATGCAGTTTAGCGACTACACCATTGGTAACAAATTCATAATTAGATGAGTGCGCGTCCGACTTTGGGACAATCATTCATTGTGAGTACTGTACTATAAAACGCTTTTATAAAAGCTTAATTGTATCTCATAAAGGTGACTTAAAGATTAAAAAGTGACAGTCTGATACAATTGTATGAACTAACAAAATATACCTTCATGATTCCCATACACATGGACCTAAAATCACTTTCACCAACGACATCTAATTAGAATCTAAACAAATGTACACTTAAGATTTCTACTAACACTAAGAAATATAATTACCGAGCAAAACATTCATGAATGGTAAGACAAAATTGTAGTTGCCTGATGATGCCAAAGTAGTTAGAGGAACCTCGTAAATGTAGTAATCTAAATAAAATTTGGAACCGCATAAAATGCATGACGTGATTTTAAAATTAAATAACTTCTGAACTTTTGTTTCTAAGTATCTAAATTAAGCTGAAAGTAAATGATTTGAGTTAAAGAAGGAATCATCTAGTGCCCTATTCGTTTTGAAGTTAACTAACATCATGGCTATCCTAAAGTACTAATACTAACTATTCCTCGGAAAAACTCTACACACATTGTTCAAATCAATTTTTGAAATTAGAATCCCGGATTAATTTGCGTTTTCCACGATGGAATCTTCGATCTTCTGATCGGAATGCTTGGTTAATTTCTAAGCTTTCGTATTTAACGTCGATTTGGCTCTCTTAAAATCGCTTAAAAGGCGATTTGATTTGTCAACATCATGATTACACATTTCATTAAAGCATTTTCCAGGTAGGTGAACTTTTCTACTCGCTTTATATAACACAGGTCTGCTATCAATCTCCCCTTTGTTTGTGTTTTTCTGCTGATGTTATTTTGGATTTTATTATTGTTGACAATTCTTCATTGAACATTCGGACTGTAGAATACCAATTGAATATTTGCAAGGTTAATAGTACAGTGAGATAAGAACTGGAGTTCCATCATGGTAGTAGCAAGCAATACCGGATTATCAGTAAACCGGATTTTATTATATTAATTGGTGATTTTAATATTTAAACCCTGATCCAGTAGAGTGTAGAAAACATATTCTTCGAGTAACCAACAACTAACTGCAAATCTAATAACTATATACCCCCCAACGGTAATAAAAAATTATATATCCGTGGAAATAGTAACAAGTGGTAAAATGTTATCGGCTTATTGAATATAGTTATAGTTTTCACCGCCGATAATAATTTCATATTCAAATCTTTTTATTCTCCAGAGTCTACTGATTTTAATTCCTACATCCGAATCAGATTGACCGTTTAAGTCCACTTAATTGTATAATTGAGTATACCATGTTTAAAATGATTCCAATATTCTACTTAACATTTTCGTTAGCGTAATTTCTTACGGCAACCTTTTGACCAGCATAACAACGTTTGTCCTCGAATTGTTGATTATTTTTTCGAGTTCTGGAATTTATCTACTCGTTTAAAGAGAGTTTTGAACGTATGTATCTCTCCAGGAATAATCGGACGGACCGTTCATTTATAGTATTATTTGAAGCTTCTCTGTATATGAATAAGATATATCTAACTTCTCTTGTAAAGAGCCATTAACATTCTTTAGCTGGGAACGCTATTTAGTGCCTTTAGTGTCTGCTTCATTCTATCAACGTAATGCACTGCTTGGCCATTTGATAAAGCATGGAATGTTGCTCCTGTAATTCGTAGGTAGTAAATTATAGTAAATTCGTAGCTAGTAAATTATAGTCGCATTATCACTTACAAATGTTTTTGGGAGACCATATCAAGCAAAGAAATGGCGTAAGGCAGCTATTGTGTTTTTTGATGTAGTATTCTGTGCAATGTCTTGTTTTATTTTTTGAAAGCTATGTATTCTGCAGATCAATTTTTTCATTTTTCATTATCAAATTATAGAGGATTTGTAACAGTAGATAGATTGTTCGTCCATAAAATGACACAAATCCTAGGAAACATTTAACTTCATTGACATTTTTTGGTGTTTCAAACGTACTTACGGCCCTACGGCTACAGTAATCCTGTAACCTAAATATGTTACTTCTGGTTCGAAGAAACGGCGATTATCTTTATTTAAATGTATATATAATTTTTAGAATCTCTAAAATACTTCAGTGATTCTACTTTGTGTTTATCGTCTTCTTCCTCTGATAAAATTATATCATCGTGTACCACGCATACCCATGGAATAGCTTTCAGAATATTTTCTATTTTCTACATAGCTCCTCCAAATAGCTGGAGTTGCACTGATGCCGTTCATGAGTCTCTTGCACCTGAAAAGATCTTTATGGTACGTGTAGGACTGTCCCATTCGCTAATTTTGCAAAGAGTTCTTCATATTTTGGTAACGGATGTTGTGGAACTTCGATTTATAGGTTTACATTGCAGCTGTAATCTGCACATACACATATTGCTCCATTTGGATTACCACCGGTACAACTGGTGTTTCCCTGTCGGAAGATTGTACTCGTTCTAAAACATTTTCGGAAACAAGTCGATTTATTTCATCGTCTACTCTACTCCGTAAATCTAATGGGACCATTCTAGCTTTTTAAAACTAGACTACGCCGCATTTTTAATTTTAGTTGACAGGAAATTTTAATTTTTGTCGAAATAAATTAGCAAATTTATTTCGACAGTTGTATAACATGTATTTACGGAAATCGTTTTATCATGAGCCAATTTAATTTTAATTCATTAAGCGAGCTTCTGCCAAGTATACTTGCTAAATTTTCTTTAACCACGTAGAGATATAACGTTTCTTTTCGCCTTCAAATTCTACGTTCATCATGTTCCTACCTAACGGTTGTAGTAATTCATCATTGTATTTTTTGAATACTATACTCGTGGACTCTCATTTTCCTTTTTTACTAATTATTGATGAAAAAACTATATAACTTACTACAGATACCACACTTACAGTGTCTAATTCCATCTGGATGGGATGGCAATTTATTTTTAAACGGACTAGAATTGATGGGTGCGCTATATGCGTAGTTTCTATAACCTGATGTAACGGAAACACTTCATACGTGTCGCTTTCCAATGTATTGGTCGGAAGCAAAGGCGGAACTAGCGCACGCAGGGCCCTGCATTGTGGGGTGGGGGATCTGGGCTATAGGGGACCCGATGATCATTGAAATAACTTTTTTTAATGAAACCTGTACTTTATGCAACCTCTTATAGGTTGTTTTGTTTGTTGTCCTTGTCCCGAAGCTTGATGTGTGCTGATTGCTTGCATGGATATTCGTATGATGGGTGCTAGATTGAGTTTGTAGTATCTCATTGACCCCTAAAGGAGTCTTTCCCATTGACAATGCCAAATTAATTCGTTTTTCAAGAGGTAATCGTTCTGTTCGAATAACCAATCTAGACCATATCTATTCTTTAAACCACTTAGAAATACATCTCAAAGAATAGTATTTAGCATATTAATAGCCTTCATATTGCTTCCTATTTATGAATGTATGTCTGCAGAGTATTAGTAATGGGTATGTATTTAAATGCTGCTTAAGTATATCTTTTAGTTCATTACAATTTGTCGTTTCATCCGAGTCGGGGTATATCAAGTTCTTGAGCAGTGTAAATAGCTTAGGAGTAATAACTCTAATAAGTGTCTTTACCTTTTTAGCTTCAGGCACATTCTGGACATCAAACGCTGTGAGTCTATCCAGGTAATTTTCAGATTACTCGACTGTCTCATCATTATTGTTGAAATTGGTACCCAATTCACCGCCTTTTATTTTGGTTGCCTCTAGAGGTTTGTAATTCCTGCAGGACGTTTACCATTTTCTGTTGTAGTTCAGCATTTTGTAATAATAGTTCCTGTATCTGTGCAGGTTCCATTCTATGTATTTATATATTTTAGGTTCTTTCTGTTTGCTGCGCCAATGTTATGTAGGTATTTGTAGTGTGGTATTCACTTAACGACAGGTATGTAAGTGTGAGGATTCTTTGGTAACAACTATGTTTAGAAACGTGCGTATATGATGCAATCATTTTTATATCTATCAACTGATCAATAATCATCAATGATTATTGATCAATAATCATGAACTACTTATGTGCTATTTTTCTTCTTCAGTCCATATATAACAAAAACCGTAGAGGTTTTAGCAACTAACAGTACCTTGACGTCGACGTACTGTATATTCTTACTGTTGTCGCAATTCTTGTTCCTACATCCAGATCAGATAGCATGAACTGTTCTGTATGCTACTTTTCGCGTATCTGGAGCTTTGTGAGATTAGTAGTAATAAGTAGCATATTGTCGACCTACTGGGTATTAGTGGATATTATAATATTCAGCATGAATTGTAACTTCTCCATCCAGATCGTGCCTTCAATAATTGTTCATTAATTTAAATTGTCTCTTGAATGAATTATAGGAACTTTGCTACAGAAATGTTACTGACTAAAAATTGTGGGGCACCTAATTAAAATTTGTTAGATAACTTTCAGTTTGAGAATTATTTTGTAAACATAAGCTAATCAATGGATTTTGTTTTTAATGTTATTAGACCCCAATAAATAATCGCTAGTTTGGAGTCGCTCTATCAACTAAAGGTCCATGAAATTGATCGCGTCTAATACCGTATTATATGAACATATGCCTGAATCCTATATACAAATCAGACGAGTTTAAAAAAATTATCCCTGAGCATGGAGTTTCTCTGTCCATTACTTTCGAGCAAGAAATTGTGGTTTCGTTAAATTAGTACTGAGTAGTGTCTGGACGTATCTGATATTGTTATTGTATTCACCATCGATTCTAATTCCTATGTTCAGAGTAGTTAGGACAGAACTGAAGTTAAATTGATGAAGCGTGAAATTTAATACTGAATAATTAAATTTGACGATTGAGAGTCTTTTAATAATTGCATAATTTACATTTTCATTGTAATTATCCTACCTCTTTCAACTTTTTCATTATGTCCACTATTATTATGTATCATATATTATTAATTTCAATATGTCTTGTTACTTTCTAATTTATTCTTTAATGAATTAAACTTAAAATAAAACTAAGAAGATTGAAAATTTTAAATATATTTTCAGTTAATGTAATCTCAATTATGGTACAATAATGATAAATATAATTATAATTAACCGTAGATTTATATTTTACATGTAATTATCAATTATTACTATGAATATGCTCAAATTTATTAAGAAAAAAATATTAACGGTATCATAGATTTTAATTTTTTTACTGATGTGCTACATGTAGTAAATGATTTTAATAAATGAGATTTTATGCAAATGTAAAATTTAGAATTGAAATATGTATTTATAAGTATTAGTTATAAAACCTAGAATATTGTATATGTAGATATTTCTTACACTATTTTATAAAATGCATTGCTAATTTCGAAATTATGTCGAGTAATGTTTTTATACGAAACGACGCCAAATTGAAAAAATATAGAAATTATAGGAAATATTTGATTTTATTTCCTAAGACTAAATTTTTTGCTAAGTTGTAAAAATTAATCCGCACTAGTAATATATAAGTATATATTTTTATATGTTTTATTATCTTTCTAAGTAAAAGAAAGTATACAGTTATATAGATTTTTTATTTACACACGCCTTCAAGAATTATGGGATTCAAATTTTAAGTTATAGTCCAACTCGACACTTCATAATCATCCAACTCATCACAGCAGAAACAAAGTAATTTTGTCAGAGGCCAACTCGACACTCACATCCGTTGATTACATGCTGAATCAGATTCATACATACCTGCTCTATATATTATATACTAAAAGTTTAAAAATCTAAAAACGTGCGATGAAAATATGCCGTTTTTGGAATTTGAAAGATGATGAAATTCTCGACAAGATTTACATCGATCTTTTTTTCGAAAAAACTATATAAAAGACTCCAGCCAGTAGTGTTCTAAGAAGGATTCTAAACAATATGAGACAAGGTTTTAAAGTTCTTCAGGAATCCTTTCAACGTCAAATTAATGAATAAATAGCTGAAAACAAGAAGTTTAAAGATGCGATTCAGATCCTGGACCACCGCTTAGAATCTATCGACAAAAAGACAACTCTTCCATACTTGAGGAAGTCGCCGATCGTATTAAAAAATCTAACAACTTGATACGCGAATCGTCATCTAATCTTAATTAAGTTAGGGTTGTAAGAGTTTGAAGATTCATCTGGACCAAGCACAAATGTAGGAACTGCAACCCCAGAACAAGTTTCGCCAAAACCAAGCACAAGCAATTTGCCTGTTCCAGTGACTATAAAGAATCATAATAAATCGCGAACGGAAAATCGCATCAACTATTCTGCTGACCAAAGACATCTCCTGCGCTTGCAAATGGGAAAAAATATCAAAAAAATCTACAAAAAAATAAACAGAAAATTGTTTAAAGCAAAAAAAACGACCAAAGAAAAGCCTAAAAAAATCACAATTTCAGGAAATAAGTAAAGAAAAAACCGAGGGAAAAGGATAAGGAGAAATCCAGTTCAGATGATGATGATGATGATGATGGGTACATTTCTTTCAGGGTATGATTTCTAACAGATCCGATAGGAGTGGACCTTCAGCATGACGAAGTGCATTTTTGTTGTGAAAAATATTTATCTTGATCGAGTGCATGGTATGCAAGATATTTTTAGGATTTTCAGCCTTGGGTTTTGCTATTTAAATTGATTTTGTTTTATTAGTGGGAAAAAATCATTCACGGTTTCGAAGTAAAGTTAATGTATATTTAGAAAAAAAGTGACTGTGTTTTGAATTGATGAAGTATTTTCTCGTACATTACCCTAATCCTCTCTTGAGCTAGTTCAATGTTTGTGCTTGTCGAACCTTAAATTACTAGATTATTTATCTGGTAACATGGTCAGCCTTCGCTTTATGTGGTGTATTGTAACGAGGAGATTTGTTCACGTTCTAATTTAGCTGTATGTTATATAGTTTCGAATGCTTGATGTTTGTAAGTAATTAAGGATGACCAGATTTTGTGAAAGTTTGTTTGCTAGTCGAAATAAGTTGGAAAAAAGCAGTCGCCTACGGAATAATATTTACATTTAAAATGTAGAAATAATCATTGATCGTTGATTAAACCCATTTGTGTTTAATTAAATTTTAAACAAATGCTTTAACAAACATCTGAGGCAACCCATACAGGAAGCGTTGTGGGTGAGTGGGGTGATGCCGCTGTCAGTGTTTGTGTGAGTAAATAGATCTGATTGGAAATCAATCAATAGTGAGTGAAAGCGTACCGGAAGAGTAAAGAAAGCAGATCGGATTGGACATGAATCCATTAGTCCGAAAGTAATTAGTAGAGTAGGTTGATAGGTAATTAAGTGAGAATGTATTAAATTATAGCATTTATTAGAGGTAGGGAGAAAATACTGAGAAGTGATAGTAATTTTGGTAGTAAATTAGATAGTCAAAGAAATAAATAAAAGTCACTCATTGGACTGACTCACAGCTCTCACCGGAGTGAAGAGTCGGTAACAAAAAAATTCTGTTGCACAACGAATCCTTATCGGTCAGTGTCTTGAAAATAAAATCATGAATTAAATTAAACTATAATTGATTCAAAATTAAATCATGAGTAAATTAAACTGATAAATAAGTATCGGGAGTTATATATAGGGCACAGTAGTCTGCAGTATAATAATTCAATAATTCTTTTAAGACTGAATTCTATGAATAAAATATATTAAATTGATTAGCCAGCAAGTTTATTTATTGAGATAAATCAAAATAAATTGAAATGAATTAATAAGGTAAGAGTGCGTAGTTCTAAAATAAGTTTTGCGGTGGTAGGAATGATGAAAACTGTAAGTATACCTCCCGTATTGTACCATGGCTGGTGATACAACCTGCCATCAAGATGCGTTATAAATTCTTAGCAATTATTAATAGTACGGCTCTTGGTTCTTCCAATGCAAGATTATTATAATAAAACGTTTGCATTTTTTCCGAATATTTTACACTAAGCCATACTATGTGTATCAAAGATATCGCCCACCAGCCATAGTGGGAGATATCAGGAGCTGTAGAATAAATTTATAAATAATCAGGAATTTATTGGACGAACTTGAATGCTATGTTTATTAATCTATTTGCACCTACTAATTGAATACATATATTATTTTATTATATTTATTTTATTTTATTATGGCGAGGCGTTATTTATTTTGAATGCACAAATGAAAATTTAATTTGCTTTACGCTTTTTTTTTAATCATTCTCAAGATTGTACATCTGTTCAATTCAATTAGCCTTGATTAAGAGAGACGATTTTGTTGACATGGTTGCGCAGAGTTTAGTTAAATGCATGTTTGATCTAATAGAATTCAATAAGGAAAATACTTGTAACCCTACCCATGGCATAGTCTAGCGTTTTATTTCATACAGTGTCGCGAAACTGGGGATTATAACACAATTTTGTAGTTGGTAAATTAAAGTGGGTATTAAAGTGAATCACATTTTCTTTAAATTATTGCACTAGAAGGTACCTTAATAGGGAGCTATTAGAATCGCTATGTTCTCCATGCAACGGTTTCTATCTTGCCAGTCACGTTGGGAAGTAAAAGCTTCACCCCCCCCCCCCTACTCCCCTCGCGTAAATTTAAACACGACAGTATAATCATTAAAAATTGCCTAGAACTGGTCGATACTAACCACTTTAAATTGGCTGGTTAGACAAAATAAGTTTAGTTCGTACAATGTCAATACAATTAAATACAATTTTATTTTGTAAACATTTATTTCTTCTCATTTCATTTTAAAATAGCTAATTATGACAAAATTATTGTCTTTTCATAGTTTAAATATGATAAATTACAATAAAATATTATAAATAAAATGCTGAACCAAAATTTTCTTAATTTCAATGTATCACTTTTAAATATAATTTAATTAGTTTTGAATTATAATAATTAATAATTACGAAAACTACGTACAATTAAATAGTATCCCAATTTTCAGGTACATAATACAAAGTATAAAAATATTATAAACAAAGTTTTAAGAACATATACTGGTGTGTACTTTCTAATAGGGACAGCATTGCTAGCTCCAAAAGTATAAGATATTGTAAGAAATTTAAAAGCGGACAAATGTAGATATTTAAAAAAGAAACAAATAACACACATCAGCATTCAAATTTTCAGAGCCTTATTTGAAATATTTACAAAAACTAGATTTTATAGTTTTCTAAAATTTACTCTAGTAACTCAAAATGCGTAATAGATTATATCAAATAACAAATAAATAAGTACATTTGGGGTATACAAAACTTTTTACTTATTAGCGAGAAATAGAAATTAGAGTGTCAAAGTTAATTCAAACGTTTTAGCTTGAGAAATGTCTAAGGTGCAACTGTTAACGCATTATAAATCCATCGAATAACCAACGCAAGACTTGACACTAATTCAAAATAATTTAAACGACTAAAAGAATTGCGATGCTTTATACCTAGAATTTTTTAGCATGCAGTCATTGTACTCTACGAATAGAAACTGATGTCGACTACTGCTACAAGCCAAGCGACGTTCATAGTCCCTTACACAGGAGGAGGAATGGGAGTCAGAACCGCTTGGAGAAGATCTGGTGGCTCGTTTTTGGGAGTAATTTTTTTTTAATTATAAAGTTCCGCTTTTAGCGATATTAGATTTTGAATAAACAACTCGTTGTAAGGGTGTTTAACCTGTGTTTATTGACCCGTCTAGAAAGGGATATTTACAACCTCCGATTGTGGAACAAATAACTTTATAATGAGTTTATTGAAGTTCGCGTAACCTCATTTGGACAAGAGTTCAATGCCACCGTATTTTGAAAAAAGTTCTTTTGATTAGTTTACTGAACTTTGTGGGCGTTACCTTCATCTAACCAGACTTTTCAATTATTTTAAGAAACATACATCTAGAATACGTTCTTCGTAAAAGCTGTGGCCACCGTCCAGTGATTGGTGGAAAATCCGCAGTAAAAGGGTAGTTGCAGCTCGTTCTTCGTTTACATGTCAAATTTGATTGGAGAGTTCCCTATAGTCATAAAATCTTGGGATATTATGCGATTTTATACTTCAAAATTCGCAACGGTTAAACAAACGTCTCTGATTCGAAAAAATTCTCTCTTTCTAACGATTTTAGCAGAAATTTTGACTAAGGCCTGCCTAATGACCGCCATCAGCATCCAGAACTACCTGCGGCTAAGTCGGACGTCAGAAATCTCTAATTTAAAATAAAAATCTAGATCCATGTCAGTTTTAAGAAGACTCATTCTGGGGCTTGTTCTGGTAACTGCCAGTGAGCATTTCGCTCGTTTTCAAAAATAATACTCTAAAGAATAAATGACTAAATATTCGTGTCCGAGTGACCATTTCGCACATATGAATATAACTAGACATTTCTAAGTAAACGTCTTTAATTTTATTCGAAACATAAAAATTAAAGTAACTAAAATCAGAAATTACTTAATGAACTAACTACAAGATCAAATATAACAATTATACAAAAACATTATAATTCTTAAAAGATACAAGTACGTATTGAATTTGATTAGTACGCACTTGTATTCCTTTCCGATAATATTAATAAACTTTAAAGTACATTTTTGTTGCGTAAGTACTTAAGTTTATCACGTTTTGTAAGTCCCTAGGTGCCATCAACATTTTTTTTAAATACGGATCTGAATTTTGTTTTCATCCTATCGTTTCAACATTGTGTTCTAAATACAGCCCTTTGTGATTAAAGATCATTTATAACAGTTTTTCTGGATTGCAATAGGGTTGTTGTTTTCAGAGGCAACCTGCCTCAACTAGTTCCACTTGCGACATATTTAGTTTAGCAGGATAAAGAAGCAAAATGATCTGCTTAATAAAAAAGTTTAAAGTGAATTAAAACTATGTGTTGAACTATTGAAAACAAACTGAAATTCCTATCGGTCTGAACCTAAACGGTGCAGTAAATTTTAATTGAAATTCCATGTGTCTCATAGTAGGAACTGGAACTAATCGAGTCAGGTCCGGCTCTAAAAATAAGAATTATGTTGAAATCAACAAAAACTAATACAAATGTTTTGCATCATACCGGATTGTATTTAGAACACAATTTTGATGAAAAAAAACAGGGCCGTATTTAAAAAATAATGTTGATGGTGCCTACGCAATTACGAAACGTTGTATTATATAAGTGTTAATGGTAAACTTAAGCATGTTCTTATGCAACAAAATATTACTTTAAAGTTTTTTTTAATATTGTCGAAACTTTTAGAAAATTACAAAATTTTGATTTTTATAAATATTTCAAATGCGGCTTTGAAAATTTGAATGCTGATGCTTGCTATTTGTTACTTTTTTAATTATGTACATTTACCTATCTTTAAATGTCTCTCTACTTTAGGGGATAGCAATAATGTGTATTAGAAAGTACACACCCTGTATATTAAGGATGTTTCACTTAATATAAAGCTAATGTAATTATCAAAATGGTTTCCAATTAAAGGTACTTAAATATCGTGGAATAGTTGGTTTATTTGGCACAATATATTCCATAATTATAAATTGTTTAAAACATTGCAACAATAACAAGTAATAACAATTTATTTCAAACATTTATTGAGCTTAAAAAACCAGTTTTTTCCATAAAAATACTTTACGCAAATGTAATAAAAACATGTAAATAAATAAGACAAGGAAAATTGGTGTTATTTTGTAAACTATTTCTGGTAATTATATTAACAATAATATTACATTTATTCACATTACATTTATTTACAACAAATGATTACTCAATTTCTTAAATATTCATATCAAATATTATATGTGATTCGGAGTTTGGGAAATATATGTTTTTGTTTAATTTATGGTATACTATAAACTAATACAATTTTATAAATGTTTTACATGGTTTAACCATTATTAACAAAAATTTTTTTAAATTATGGATTCAAGTGTCATCATAAATCAAAAACAATAAATATGTTTTAAAACAAAGCAACAAAAATGCAACTGTGTTGGCTTCACCGTGTTTCCCTCAAAATAAGGCCCAGTCTTATAGTAATTTTTGCTGCAAAAGACACGCTCTGGCTTCTTTTCGTGGGATGTCTTATTTTTCTTGCACAGTAATGAACATTTATTTATGTTTAAGAAACACAGTTATTCAGGTTAAAAAAATGAACGAAATAATTTATTCTAATACAGCCATACCGTCTGCTTCTGGATTATGGATCCGAGCCTCTCATGAGCTCTCCTTGACCATGTAGCCTGCTTGTAGGGCATTGGCAACACAGCTATCCAGCTATCCGTTATTTTATCCATGCTTTCTTCACCTTAGTAACAACCTCTTTTAACTTAGGCTTCACAAAGTTTCCGCGCTGATTTCTCTCCGTTCTATTTCCAATTTCGTCATTGATTTTGTGCGTAAATGGTCTTTAAATGACTTGTTTATTTCAATACCAGGGTTTGGAAATATACAATTATTTCTATGGGAATCATTATGTGATCAATTCTTCTTTCTGCAAGGAAGTTCTTCATAGTCTTACCGCAGTGAGTGCTGGAATAATCCTACACTAGCATACTCATTGGCCATGCCACCTAGCAAAATAAATGAACTGGTAGAAATAAATCAACCCATTTTCTTATTGCTGCTTATGTCAATCAAGGTTTTGCAATATCAAGAATATAAATATCTGAAACTCGATCAATTTCCTCTTTCTTGCCCTTAGAGATTAGAGTGGGGAGGTAGGGGTGGAGGGCGAAGAATTTTTTTTCCTCCGAGACGAATTGCCAAAATATATGTGTGCATTCTCGTAACCAGTGTAGGATATATATATATATATATATATATATATATATATATATATATATCGCAGAGGCCTGATTAATTATACTTTCAGACCCTTGATCCATAGAAACACCAGTTTCATCCATAGCAATCATGTTCAAAAGTTGGTACATAGAAAAGTAGATTCCATCAACAAAACACTTGAATGCAAGTGTAAATTTAATAACTTCAGTATTTTCTAACTAGAATAGTGTTGTCGATCTTCTTAGAAACAATTCATATTGCTGAAGGAAACCAGCGTACGGTAATAAGGCGCCCGTCTAGCTGACGATCTTAACTAAGTCTTATTATTACAGGCTTATTAAAATTATCTGTCTTCAAAACTACATCACTTCACAATTTTTTCTGTGAATGGCTGCGTCATTTCGACTCAAACGTTCGGTCTTCCAGGGATAATCCTATCTTCATTCTTCTAGACGGGCACTCGACCTACTATAAAAACTAAGCTTATTTTTGCCAGAGAATGAGGAAGTTGGTAGGGCGCCGCCTGGACTAAACGTTTGGGCTTAAGAGAACCACACTAGTAGCGTCGTCGTAGACAACACGACCTTTAATGTAGTACTTGTATACCGTTCCTACCACCGCTGCACAGCTGCACCGGTAACTTTGCTTTAACACGTTCTAAACAAAAATTCTAGATGGCGCTGATGACGTAATTGAGAGATCATTGAATTTGACAGCTGTCATTTGAAAAAGCTATATGGCGGACGACAGGACATTTCCGGTTGTCAAAATTTGGCGCGTATTTTAGCACTTCGCTAGAGAATACTTTAATATAACCCTTCAACTGATACTTTTATTAACTTTACAATTGTCTGTCTGGTCGGCGCTTCGCTAGAAAAATTCAAATTTCGCGCTAAAAATCTAATAATAAATCTAGTAACTTCTAGTTATTTTTTCACCTCAAATTTTGACAATCGGAAATGTCCTGTCGTGACAGCTTTTTCAAATGACAGCCGTCAATTTCAATGATCTGTCAATTACGTCATCAGCGCCATCTTGACTTTTCGTTTAGAACGATTTAAGACAAGATCCCGGTGGAGCTGTGGTGGGAACGGGGGAACGATATACAACTACTACATTCAAAGTCGCGCTATCTACGACGACGCTACTAGTGTGCGTCTCTTGATCCCAAACGTCTGGCCCAGACGGCGTCCTACCTACTCATGAAGTTATAATACTGCAACTTCCTAACCATACAGCACACAGATTGCAGCCTTGAAACATATTGAGATGTATTACATTCAAAGTCAGGAGAAGTGATTGTGGCAGAATGTGAGTAAATGAGTAACTGAAGTCCAAGTTGCTAGACTTCTCGAGAGTTATGGTCCAATAGAGGTAGATATCGGGTCTGTAGATCGTAATATTTTTAAGGATCATGAGTTTGCAGCTAATGCTTTACTTCAACGTTTGCTTAGTCCTCACTCCTGCCACATTAAAGTGAATCCTCGTAGAACCAAGAAACTAATAAATTAGACACTATTAAAAACCCAAGAAACAGATTCCGGACGCTGCTCTTGTGACCAGTACTCCGTACAAAGAGTAGCTTCAAAATGATCAACCGATAAAAAACTAAACAGGAAAAAAACTCAAGAGGAGGATATTGGTTGATGAAGTTAAACAGCGATTTCAAAGAAGAAATAACGATACGGAAGAAACAGACGACGAAGAGGTATCATCAGTCGGGAGTAAATATGAGGAACAGATGCCTGATGTTGACTTCTAGACAGTTATTATTACCCTGTCCTGGCTAATATTTCTGCGGTGTTGGATGAGCAAATAAAAAGGTGATTTCCTACTACAACTCTTCATGACATAAAAGCGGCAGCATTCATGCTTAATTTTTGGTGTGAGATTGGTCCATCTAATAAAATTACTTTTTGTACATGTTTAAATACCTAACTAATTTTTTTCTAGATTTCCTTATGCTTTAATATTTTTAATTAATATAAAACTCAATAATTGTCTTTTAATGCAAATATTTTAAAAAAATATGAATATGAATACACCATAAGGTATAAATTAGGGAACGGGTGGACAATAAGGTTTCACCGTTATTGTTTGCTCACTATTGCCTGTCGCATCCACCATTCCAATACCGTTTTGTTAGATAATGTATAATATAGCTGATGCTTCAGGCAATACCGACTGACGCATGGGTCGGCAAAAAATGGGTATGCTATGCTATTCTACTCCGGGGCTTGCTTGGAGGCTCATTGTGCAACGCTTGAACCGATTGTAATTTTTGCTAAGATTTGAGCGATCCGGGGACTTTTTAGTAAGATGTTGTTTAGCTGCTGTGATTTTTAGTAAGTTGGTACGATTACAATATTTTCACAGATACGATTGTGTTCTTTACATAAATTATTGTTTCACTTAAAAGTAATACTGTCGTAATATACGTTAATAATAATACGTTTTATATTTATACATATATTATTTTTCATAAAATGCTAACATATTGATGGTTAATTATTATTACAACGACTTAAAAAAATTATCTCTAAACTTATTGTAAGATTATTAAATAAATCCTGATATAAAATGTTTGTCTATTGTCATAAAATTTTATTAGCGTACTTTTTTGTACATTGGAATGAATTAGGATTGGAAAGCATAAATTTTGTTATAATATATGGAATGTCTACGAGTTTCGCTTATTTAATTACAATTTAAAGTCTAAAATTTTGACACAAAAACAGCCCAATAATGTAGTAATTTTTTTCTTTATATTTTCTGAAAACTATTTTTTCTATGAAATATTTCATTAAATATTTCATAAAAACAGTTTTTGAATTAACTTAATGGTTTGACTAGATAAAATTAACATTAAAATTTTAATTTTCTTTTTTTTACAACCTGTATATCACTTTCGAAATGTATAATTCCAAAATTTGTAAACACAAACTTTTAGTTTAAAAATATATTTAGAACAAAGTAATATCACTCAAATTTATCATACATTTAATTTTTTAATTTTAAAATTTTTTGAAAATTAAAAAATAATTATTTTTAAACTATTATGTTATTTTTAAAACATACACATACTTATAAATATTTACAAACAACTTTATTTAAAGTTGTGCAGCTTTCGTTTGAGAAGATTTTCCAACGACATAAAATATTTTCTGGAAATACATAATTAATAAATCACCAAATTTCATATACCACCTTGGTTTCCTCTTCCACATGATGCCTAGCAGGTAGACAGGTACAGATGATAAAATCATTAATAATCCAATACCAGTATCAACTGGACTAGCCAGCATTGGAACGAATGTGACGAATATAGTGAAGATGAGGTAGATGATTGGCCAAAACATGTTGACTTTGATTGGTCGTTCGAGATTTGGCTGTTTCCATCGTAACCATGGAAGACAAAGGACAGATGCTCCAATGCTTAACTATTTATAAAAAACATATTATACTCCAAATACCTATATTATTTCCAATTTTAGTAAATCGGAAATTGTAATTTTATTGTTATACAGAAAATAGAACTGGGAGGCCATGTAAACAGATGTTATATTCTATTTTGAAAATTTAATCCCAAACCTTATAATATCGCAAATTATAAGCTGCATTAATTCTTAAACCATGAAAAAAGTTGATAAATTAAAGAGTTATACGTACCCATGTTGCGAATCCAACATAGTTAATTAGAGCGAATATATTTCTGGAATTCAAATAGAAGATGGAAAGAATTGCCTACAAATATAACCACATGTTTAATTATTAAATAAAACTTATGTAATATGTGAAATACATTGTACTCAGTTTAACGCAGTGAAGTTCTCTCCGAAATATACGGAGAAAATCCTGTAATCTACTACGACGTTTTTATTACTAGTAAAAAAGAAAATCCAGATTTATTAGACATAGTTCGTGCGCATAATATTGTCTTTGAAGTTGAGAAAAGATAGAAATTTATTTCTTTTGTATTAACTTTTTTACATTTTCTTGCGTTAAATCATTTTTAAATCTCCCAAATTCAAAATTTGAAATTAAATTATCAATGAATAAAGTTACGTACAACAGCAAGTACAGCAGGCACTGGAGTTAACCGTTTCGCATGTATCATTGTTAATACTTCAGGCATTTGTCCATGTACAGCTCCAGCGTAAAATAATCTTGACGATGTCAGTAAAATACCATTTACTGCTCCAAATGTACTCAAAGCTACAAAAATCTGAAAAAAATTGAAGCATTTAATGGTGGAAAAAACAAAAGGATTTAATTAAACGTGGAAAATTTTTAGTTGTGTTTTGCCAAAAACAATGTAACTGTAGTCGTTGTTGTTTTATAGAAATAAAATTACGGATGTTTTCCTACGCATAGAACTGCCAAGAACCGAAAAAAAAGGATTGAAACAAATATAAGTTGATCAAGTGGGTTAACTTAGTCTATAAATTATATTCTAAAAAATATAAAATAATAGGAAAAAATCTTTTAACATTATAATTTGGAAGGAATCATCTTGTATTTAAACATGAACTCGAATTAAGAAACTTGTGACTTCCTCCTGAATGGTCTCAAATTACACATAGAAAGACTCTTTCTATCTGAACACAATGCTTGCATGCGTTCAATCTAGCATCTTGATCAGATGCAAAAGATCTTATAAGTTGGAGACTACAGCCAAGAAGTTTGGAAAACTAAAATTATAAAAAATATGTTATTTGCTTTTAATTCGCAATTAGAATAGGGAAGAAAGATTTTTTTTACACAAAAAAAAATTATGAACCAGTAACTATTTTTATGTTATTCCAACTAAGTTATAATGAGATAAACGTCTTGTCTATAGTAACCAGGTTCGGATTAAGGGAGGAGGGGCTATAGCTCCAAACCTCAGATATTAGGGGGCTTCAGCCGAGCACTATTTAGGAATACTTATTATCCGAATAATTGAAAATACTCGTATTTAACAGTTTGAAATTTATTCTATCTTGAAAATCTCCTCCAGAACAGCATTCTGGATAATAAGACCGCCTTATATGCAGTTTTACTTAAATACAAAATTTTTGGAAACGGTCATAAAGCCAATCTTTACTTTATCAAGTAGGAAGTGTGCTGTGTGCAGTGCACAATCATTATAAATTTCATTCATTTGGTAAATAGTATTAATATAATATAATTGAGTAAACAGCGATTGTGAGTTGCGACAATTTAAAAATGTCAATGTGGTGTTTGAGAAAGGCAGCTGAAAGAAGGAGACAAATATTTCAAGATAAATTTCCGAAATTGTCAGGATGTTTTTCGTCAAACCAGCTAAGCTCGAAAGTCAAGTGAGCAAAGTCAGTATATCCAGAATATAGATGTAGAAATGAACATATCGAAAATTATACTTGTAATATAAAGAAGAAAGATATTGCAAAAAATGATGTTTGGGATAGCGAAACGAAGTTTCAATTGAAGCTTGTTATACAAATAAAATTGAACATGCTTCAGTCATACCGACGAAAACAAATGCAGGTATATTTTCACAATTAAATATTTCTTTCTAGAATAATGGATGCAACAAAATCATGTATTTTTATATTAAAAGAAAATTTTTTTTAGAAAAACATAATTACAAATAACCAAAAAATCTCTCAAATTTATTAATATATCATCTTACAACATTTCGACACAAATTCCGGGATGTAGATAAAATGGGAATTTAATGTATATGATGATCCAACTGTAAATATTTTTTAACTTTAATTTCAGTTTATACACTGAGAATAGTTTTCCGACTGTCTGTTTAAAAATGTTTAAGCGCTGTAAGATATATTAATAAATTATAGCCAATTTTTTTTTTATTAAAAAGTCAATCGCATTTTATTCTGCTTAGCAATAATCACACAGACTTTGTCCAATGCATTCAATTTTTTCGCCAGAAATAATTTTATTTATACTTTTAGATATCTTACAAAAAGATCCTTCTTATGGGTACTGAAGTTAGATGAAAATCAAAAAATATCTAAATACTCAATTTTCCAGAAAAGAATTCTACATTTATATGAAGATTATATATAGTGTTTACTATTTCATAGTGAGACGAATTTTTAAATGGGTGTTAATTAGAAAATGATGTGTAACATATATGAGAGATCAAGTTAGAAAAAATTTCCGATGAACCGCGGGGGGGATTGCCATTTCTGCTATCAGGTATCAAGCTTTATCAACACCCATATTTTACAAAACGTCACTGTATGTGTGTAAGTGAATACACACTAACTCTGTTCTGAACCTATCTCATCGGTTATACATTATTATATTAAATCTTCTATATATGTTATAACATTGATAGTCGACATATGCGATGTGTTTTTAATTAAATTGAAATAATTTCTGAACTAGATCTAATTTAACGATTCACTTCTACAAGAACATTCCAACAACTGAAATGCTATTTTTGGACTAGTTAACACCTCTTACAAATTAAGATGAGCCATTGTGTTTTTCCAGTGAAGCGATGGACTTTAACAATCAAAGTACACCCCGTACAACACTCGCATAAGGGTTGTCTCTGGGAAACATCGGACCATCTTAAAGATGGCCAAAGTTACCTCTACACTGATCATAATAAAAAGTGGTCTTAAACAATCAAAGTTCGAACCCTTTAACACATGTAGCCCATCATAGTATGAGGCAACGTACTATAACACGATATGTATATGAAGATTATTTAGTGTTTACTATTTCATAGCAAGATAGTAATTTTTAAATGGAAAGGTGTTAATTAGAAAATGATGTGTAACATATATGAGAGATGAAGTTAGAAAAAATTTCCGATGAACCGCGGGTGGATGGCCATTTCTGCTATCAGGTATCAATCAAGTCTTTATGCTCCATCTCTCAATACACTCTTTCACTTTTCCCGCGTATTGTTTCCATCCATTACCCACATTGACCGTCACGAATAATATCCACCTATTGCTTCCTACATCTATTCTTCTTCTCACAATTCCTTGTATCTCCATCTCTTCTTTCCCACTTGTCCTAATATTTTCCTTTACCCCCATTACCCCCCCCCCGCTAACTATATCTCTTTCATACCTTCTCTCTCCTCCCTGAAAACTCTAACTATACTCCACCGGCAATGATTTCCTTATTTCTTCCCATTCTCCTTCTTCCACCCATGTCTCCACCAGCCCTACTATGTCAAATCTCCTCAAATATTCTATAAATCCTTTATCTAAACGTTTTCTTTTCAACCCTGCTACGTTCCAACTCATGAACTTTCACTCACACCAACACACACTCTTATTTTCCTACTGATATTTAGTTCAAATTCCTCTTTAATAAATCGCTTCTTGCTGCCTACCATTTCGTTTTCCATTGACCCTTTCTTTCCTTCCTTGTAACCTCAATCCTCTTTTCCATCCCCTCTTTTCCTTCTTCAAATCCATATCCTTTTTTCTCTATTATATTTAATATTTGGCAACTCAAGCCAGTTTCAATCACAAAGCTTTTCAATTGACTAATGATACAAAATCAGGTATCAATCATCTTTATCAACACCCATATTTTACAGAACATTACTATATGTGTGTAAGTGTACTAACTCTGTTCTGAACCTCGGACCATCTTAAAGATGGCCAAAGTTACCTCTATAGTGATCTTAATAGAAATGGGGACTTGAACAATCAACGTTCAACCAAAGTTCGAACCCTTTAACACATGTAGATCCACCAGCGAATTCTTTTCTAACTTGATCTCTTATATATCTTACTTCATTTTCTAATTAACACATTTCCATTTAAAAATTTGTCTGACTATGAAATAGTAAACTCTATATAATCTTGATATACATATCGTGTTAGTACGTTACCTAATACTAAGATGGGGTGCATGTGTTAAAGGTTTCGAACTTTGATTGTTAAAGTCCCCATTCTATTAACATCACTGTAGAGGTAACTTTGGCCATTTTTAAGATGGTCCGATGCTTCTCAAAAACAACCCCAATGCAAGTATTATACGAGGTGTACTTTGATTGTTAAAGTCCCTCATTTCATTGGAAAAACACAATGGCTCATCTTAATTTGTAAGAGGTGTTAATTAGTCCAAAAATAGCATTTCAGTTGTTGGAAT
>WYDF02127178.1:0-10015 GCA_009867245.2 Adranes taylori
TAGATTGAAAGTTATGAAAAATACGTAGAATCGAATTATCAACTATAAAGTATAGCATTCCATTTAAAAAAATGTATATTGTGTTCGACCTGCAGTTATGGAACTTGTATGCGAACTTGTATACGGAACTTGTATACATGAAAATATTTTTAGTTTCTGTCACCCTAAACACTTCTGCTTTGGAATTCTCCATATAATATGGTAAAGGAGCAATTGGACTTGGACACACTATTGGGACACACGGTATGTGGTACTTCTGATATAAATACCATCTATGACAACATTGAATTATTCAAATATTTGAAATAAAATAAAAATGGTATTTGTTGTTATCGTATATCGAAAATTTTATGTAATAAAATTACATTTATATGTGATATGTTTAACTATACAAATCCTAAATCTACGACGTTAATGTATAATAAGTATCACTATAGAAGTACTGTAGAAATAATTCCACCAGAGCATAAAACTAGTGCATTTAGAGTACAAATATTAATACAAATATTGTTTAGAATTACTCTTGTATAAAATCTAAACACAATTAATAATAAAATAGTAAAATTAACAAATTCAAAAGGAAATATTAACAATCAACAAAAATTCACTGACCCAAAATATTAAACCAGTATTATACCAATATTATAAGTCAATAAACATACTTAAGTGTAACACTTATGCAGTACAAAGATATGATTATTAAAAGTTTATAGTTTAATTGTAATTTGGAAACAATGTAACATTAAATCGCATCGATTAATTCTGTTAGGATGTTGCGAAAAATTTATTAGTCTATTCGGCATTGACAATGCTTGTTTCACTTCGAATGTGAAATAGTTAATGTTATTTTTTTAAGTAAGATTGTATTTTAATTTTGTTTATTTATAACAATTTCACACGTATTTACCAAATAATAGATATAGAATTAAGCAACTTGTGCGTCACAGTTTATTTTTTAATTAGATTTAAGTCTAATTAACATAAATAGCGTTGTTTCTTCTCTATTAAGTTTTCTTTTTGTTTTAATTTTACGAGAATATGTTCGCATTATATGCTAACTAGCGTTATTTAAAAATTTTCCACGATTTCATAAAAAAAAAATACACAGTATCGAAATGCGGAAACCCACGACACTATAAAATTTTAAATTAAATTAGTAAGTAATTTCGACACGCTAAGCTATCCCCATAAGCGATCTACAAACTTTAAATTCTAAGCTTTTCACCTTAATCCCAGCGAACGACGATTAGAGTTCATTCCCTGCTTAGTATGTAAAGGAGATGCTGATGAACTATAAGCCTCCTAGGATTGTATACTATCTGATATGCGTTTCAGCGTACCATTTGGATGTTCTTTAGTTTTTGAAGTGACTGCATTTTTTTGTTGGCTGCTCTTCTTTTTGCAGGGTTTTTAATGCTTCTATGAGCTCTGTTCTATGATGTCTTCCTGTTATTTCTTGCATTTTTTTGTGCACATTGAATAAGTCGTTCTTTCCTTGAAGAATTTCGATTTGTTTAAATTGATCCGACAGCCACCGTTCCTTCGTTCCTTATCATCTTCGTCGAATCTGTTTGTTAATATTTTTGTATAGAGATATGTCGCTTTGTACTATTTTCTCTCACACATTAGTTGCAGGATATTATTAGTAATCCATGGTAGTTCCTTTTTTTTTGCTTGTTCCCAACAAACAACGTCGGCATCGAGGACAAGTTGAAAAGATAGGCAGAATACGTACTAGATCAGACCCCACAAACTTCAGATCTAAATCAAGTAAGTCACTGCATCTCAACGGTGGAAGTTGTGTGAACTATTAAATTAAAAAAGAATGGCAAAGCCCCCGGTCCAGATAGTATTAATGCAGAGATCCTTAAATTGCTAGCAGAGAGGGAGGCAATGAGGATTAAACTCTTAACTGCACTGTTTAATACCATTTGTAGAGTCAGCCAAATACCCTCAAACTGGCTAATCTCCGTCTTTGTTACCTTGCCGAAGAAATCAAAGTCAAAATTGTGATGAATATAGAATGATTGCACTAATGTCTAACATTCTGAAAACATTTCTGCGGATCACTCGAATAAATTTGAAGTGCGAGCAACAAACCAATCCAACACAGTTCTGTTTTAGAAAAGAGTTGGGAACTTGCGAGGCATTTCTTCAATTAATGTACTCACATAGAGATGAAGAAATATGAATGTGGGCGCCTGCTTTGTTCACCATCGCAAAACGTTTGACGGCGTGTCGCATCAGAAGATGGTAGAAATTCCTGCACATTAATACTAACCTCTATTGGAGTAGACAGCACAATGCCTGAAAAATATCAATACAGAAGAGTATATGAGAAGGTTGTGTTCCATTTCCTCTTCTGTTAACCTCTATTCTGAAACTATATTCAGAGAAGCACTTTAGAGAACCAATATAGGCATCAAAAGGAATGGTATTAAAATAAGCAAGCTGCGCTACGCAGACGACACCGTTCACTGAAATACAGAGAGATATGGATCTTATCGTGGCACACAACCAGCGTTTAGCCTTCTTCGTGAACGTCAGGAGAACGAAGCTGGGACTTTCTCTAAGCAACCAAGACCAGCTGTTTTATATATGAATGATAGATCCGTTGAACAAGTACATATATTTCGCTACCTGGGAGCTGTTCAGAATGAAAAATTTTTTCCAGTTTTCCTGTCCTACTCAATGGTTTGCAAAATCCAGATATTCAACCAGAAGATGGGAAAACGGTTAGACGTCTTGTAAATGTACCTATACCACAGATATTATGTATCTCATGGATGGCAGGACGGACACACATTGAACTCTTCAGTATAATGGACAAATCTTAAAAGCTGATGATAATTCTCCAGGAAAAGAAACTGAAATAGATTGAGCACATGCGTGGTAAAAAGGATCGAGAATCTCATCGTTTTTACCACGCATGACTGATCATCGAAGTGAAAGTTTAGGGCATTAGATCAATAGGACGATGCCAGATTTCATGCCTGAAAATCTGAAGAGATAACTAGGACGACCGTTGAGAGAGATCTTCAAGGATGTAGTTTCTGGAGCCAAAATAGCTAATAGGATCGCCAACATCCGCAGGAAGACCTCTCATTTGCTACCCTATTTGACTTGTTGTCGAATAGGCAGTCAAGATACTTGTCAGTACTTTTGGGTTTTAAATACTTGTTAATAAAACTTACATTTCCATTAAATTTTTTGTTTTTGCCAAATCCTATTATGTCCTTTGGAAGAAAATCTGAATTTGAAACGTTCTGTTAGTCAGAAATGCTTCTACGAATTTTGTAAGTTCGAGAGCACATGCATTTTAAAAATAACCCCGTCTCTATAAAGCAAGTCATACGCCTTCTCGACGATTAGATGTGTTCCAGGTTGCAAAAATTGGGAAATTTCTCTGGTTTCAAAATTCGAAAAGATTAGGAACCCGTTGGAAGCAAAAAGTAGAGTTTGACCATTACAGCTATATTTATATTGCCAATTCTAAGCGTCCTAAGCGTTAGCTATAAGATGAAGAAATGTGTTGAATGAATGGAAAAAGAACTGTGTTCTATTATGTGGTCACACATATAAAAACTCTGCCCACAGACTAGACAACTGAGGATTGCATTTGGTGAAAATTCCAGAAGTGTTCAGGACAACGAAGATTATGTTCACGGAAAACATTTGCAGTTACCTCAGGAAATGTTTTCCATGCATGAAATAAAACCTATTTTTCGAGATCTCGCAAATCCGAAGATGTTTAAAAATGCTTGCACGGATAGACGTATTATTTGAATGGATTGTACAGTCATGTTATGGTCACTCATACCAAAAAGTTGTACTTCCAACATTGGAGAGAAGCGTTTACGAGGCTCATTCAATATGGAACAAATTTCCAAATACAGTGTCCTTGAACACTTGGTAATTAAAGCCGGCAAAATTGGGTGACATCAATAAAAGAGATTGACCCCAAAAGTATAAATTAGGAGAAATAAAATTTCGGAATGATTCGAAAAAAACCAGGTCTAAGCGATCAGCAGCCAGAAAAAGAATTTGTTGCTAGCTAGTGAGGCATGTATAAAACTGGCCGTTTTTAAAATTGACATTTCCTACATTTAACGTTTTCAATTGGCCAATTGTTACTCACCATTATTATATATGCCATTCGCTACATACTGAAAGCTCTGGAGATTGAAAGAGTATCAGAAAGATCGTGCTTTAAAGAAAACAAAAAAGTAGAAACAACTAAAATGCAGAGGTGTCCTTACCCGACTCGTCCAACTTTCTTGTACTCATCTTTATAATGTTGCTTTTGGGCGACACAGCATTACAATAAATTGTAATTGTTACAATCATGAGCTCGAAATTGTCTACCTTCAGGATAAACCTGATGTCGTCTACAAGCTCTTGCATTAAAAATAGTGTTGACTCGTTCCTTAAAGAATATTTTTATCGCGGTATATATTTAGAACGCGATGTACCACAACGTTATTTAAAAAGAACTTGTTCCCGTTTGGAACCTATAATACATCGAGTCCATGAATTATTTTTTTGAAATTTGTTTTTTTCTGCCGTCTCTTTTTTGGGAGTTTATTGAAAACTAACTTAATAATAAATATAAAAATGTACCTGCTTCGATCGCTACTAACGTTTTCTATAGTTTTCTACCTTTATAGAAGCAGCAAGAGAATAATGCAATTGTATACATATTGCACAAGCAAGGTATCACCAGTAGCATGCGCGATACACGCATTTCCACACTCACACATAGTCAGCACACGCATCAGCCCAGAGGGATACATTCTCATGACTGTTTTCGTTTAATAATTTTTGTAATCTGATGATGAGGTAATTGTGAACCTCGAAACGCGTTTCTCGTTCGACTCGTTGAACGTTAACATCAATAAACATTTTATATTTTGGACTTAGTAGTTCTGTGATTTTATTTAATCAATTTTATACTGTAAAGCACTGGAATCTTTTTATTAATAGATTCATTGAGTTTTAGATGGAATAGAGACCGATACTTTATCGCGGTATATATATGGAACGAACTGGCTCGTCGCGTTCTGAGTGTGGAACCAGAATTCCCATCATTAATTAAAAGTACATAATCTAATTTTAAATTTACTAAACAACATGACTAGATTACAATCCTCATTACTAATTGTTTGCAAAATATTCAGGCAATTAATATCTCCAATTAAAATGAAATTATGTTGAATGGTCAGACGGGTATCTAATTATTTTGCCTAGCCAATAAGGTAATAGTTGTCTGAACATTTTTCAGGCAAATAGTAATAGTTAATAGCTAATTACCCAAAATAACTAGCCTACTGCCAAACCTTTGGTAGTCATGTACTACCATTTTCAGAAATATAGAAATTTTATTTGTCTTTTACGTAATTTGTGGGTCGGATGTTATAAACACAATAACCTCAATGTTTGCATAATTCTAGCTATTCAAAAAAATTTATATTTTCAGATGTTACTATCATAATTGTAGGTATAGATTTCATTCATTAAAAAATGAAACAAAACAAAATCATGCCATCATAATAGTTGATGTCAAACAAGAAAATAAAATCACTGACCTTGTTTTGGCGTTCGCTCCTCTACCAGGTGGTGGTCCAATTGTAGACGTAGCAAAGGCATTAGCCGCGGCCGCAGCAGCTCCCCTAACTGCATTTGCCTGTGAGACGCCATGACGAGACTGTGAACCGCTGTGCGTTCTGTTCTGAGCACTTGCGCTGGTACGCGGTAAACGCGCCGCACTACTACCGCTACGGTGTGTATCACGTGCTGCAACCGATGACCGTACAGCAAACATCAATACAGCACAAAGTACCATCAACAGAGGGACCCACTGAGTACGCGGGGCACCCTCCATTGTACGTTTTTGCGTTGGCGATTAGCCTATCCTAAAATTGAAAGAAAATAAACTTTGAGTAACATTTTTGCATCTTTTTTACCATATATATATATATATATACATATATATATATATATATAAATGTGTCGATAGAACCCAAACATCTCTCCTTCGATTCAAAGACCGCACACTAAGATATCTATTTCTGTTCTATCCCAACAAAATTACTGTTACACAAATACTGTTGCACTATTTCTATATGTGGTAGCATTTTTACCGCAAAAAAGACAAATCAATGTTTTGTCGTAATTAATTCAAGCAATTTAGTTGCATACCATAAATGGTCGCGATGTTGATGTTATCGCTATTAAAATATTCTCTACTACAGACTCAACTTGAGTCTATACAATGAGTTCAACACTCCCCCAAGTCAAATGCTAGTAAAGCTCTTTCAAAATTAAATGCTAGATACGCCACTGCTACAAATTATTAATTTGAAGATCACGTAAAAGTATTAAAATAATATTTTAAAAGCGGCCAGTGTTGCAATATCTGTGATGTAGATATTTAACTTAGCGAAACGTCATTAGAGGAAAACATCAACACGTGAGTTTTCCATAGTTAACAAAAAAAGGAAAACAAAAAATTCCTGATTAAATGCTAGTATCAAATCAAAAAAACCTTTATTGGCATAAAAACTTACAATATAGCACAATAAATTACAATTCATTTACAAATAAAATTCCCTTAAGATAATTAATTCCAAAGCCTTTAAATTAAAATTACAAAAAGAAGACAAACCAAAAACCCATTCTCCATTCCCTCTACTAGAAGCAAAAGTAACATTTGCCCTTACTGTTCCAACTAATCCTGTTAATGAGAAATTGAATTTTCAAACTATGAGGCTGAATTTTTGGTCGCATATAGAACCTTATATTAAGCATCAAATGAAATTAGTCCAATGTCTCCAAATGTCATAGAACGCAACGTTGTCACGTTAATAAACACCCTTTTCGATATATCTCATTCACTATATAGAATAAGACAAGAGGAAAATTATTATAAATCGACATGTTCCATACCTTTCGACTAACCGCGCCGTAATAAAATATAGAGACAGTTCATGTGTTGGCGAATGCGCGCGTAAGCAAATTCAAAAGTTCAAGGTCTGTGAGACTTTCCTGTTAGAAATTTCCCAAGTCGGCAAAGCGGACAGCGGAGCGCCGTAGGCAAATATGAGAACCGGGCGACCCTTGGGTTGGCGAATTCGTGCGTCGGTAAATTCAAAAGTTTAAGAGTTCAACAACATGGGACAAGAGCCCCACATTGCCACATCAGATACTTTTCAAAAGTGAGTCATGAGCGGCCGAAGGAACTGTCAGGAGTCAGGGGATTCATGGGTTGGTGATTAGGGTAGGTTATTTATAGGGTAGATTAGTTACTTTGAACAACTATTGTGCTAATTGAATTTAATAGACGAGTTATAAGCTGACAATCAAAACAAATGTAATAAATAGATCAACTTTAGTTTTGTGTAAAATATAATAAAACGTAAAAACAGTATGTGAGAGATGGGGTTGCGATCACATCCACAAACTTTTATCTCTATATATCTTCTGTTATATCTCAATTTTTTAAACCTTACATGCCTGTGTCGCATGCCCATATTCATCATCCTTGCATTCATCCTCCCATTTGCCAACCACGCACACCACATTTTCAACAACCATCGTGCTCTTTCTAATACTTTTTTATTTAAAACCCAATTAAATCTATTGCAACATTTTTTTTCTCTTGCTCTGCTTCCATATACATATACATCCTGACCTTCCTCACATTTTCATCAATCATTTCCTTTCATTCGTGCATTGCCATTTTCTTAAACCTTTGCACCTAACATCTGTATTTATTAATTTCTTGCAACACAATTTCTAGGGGAGGGGAGTAATGAGTTTGCAGGGACAGTCCCACTCCCCTTATATACCCATGGGGAGTCGATTTTTTAACACCTATTATCCTTTTAAAATATTCCATTTATCCCAATCTGCTATTTCTCTCTCTCTGTCTTATCTCTCTCTCTCTCTGTCTTTCTCTCTCTCTCTCACTCACGACTCACAGTTCCGCTCCATACAACATTATATTCCTCACATTTACATCCAATATAGCCAACCTCATTATTACAGATTCCCCAAATTTTACTTCCCAAACGTATCTCAATCTTTTTGTTGCTATCTTGACTTTACTTGCAATCATCCTAAAATGCTCCTTACAAGAACCATTATGCAATATCATGAAACTCAAATATGTATATTTTTTAACACACTTAATCATCACTCGATCTAATACGAACTTATCATTCTAACTACTTTTTAAATACCGTTCCTCCTTTTTTCCTTCTTTCTTGTACCTTCCTCCTTTACGTACCGTTACTTTAGTCTTCTTAAGATTCAAATCCACTTCTCTTTTTTTTTCTTCTATCGATCCACTCTTCCAATCAATTCCAATAATTCTTTTCTGCCACTCGCCATACAAACTCCAATTTGTGAGGTCTAATTTTGTATGACTCTGGTGCATAAGTCGGGCTGGATCTCACCAATGGTTTGTAGTATGTTGTGCTCCAATTAGTCAATTGTTGTTGGTTTGTTGCCATGAACCAACGACTTAACGTAGCCCCAGATTCTGGAAGACAAGTATGACAGTAGGACATCCATGTAATCCAATTGAGGCTACATAAAATTAGTTATCATGTCGCCATATCGCTCGCCATTGAAAGTAACCGTCTTGCCATTATTATTTTGGAAGAAGTATGGCCCAATAACGCCATCTGACTGAAATCCATACCAAATAGTAAGTTCCTCGGGATGCACTGGAGACTCTTGATATTGTTGTGGATTTCTCTCTCCCCAAATTTGGCAATTTTGTTTGAACACCAAGCCATTTAACCAAAAATGTGCATTATCACTGAAGACGATTTTTTGGCAAAAATTTGAATCCGCTTCCAACTGCCTGCTCCAGAGCCCAATCTGCGATAGTGCGACGAGTTTGTTGGGCTTGGAGCTTCAGTTCGTGCATTAATTGAATCATATGTGGATTCATGGCAAAGTCATTTCGAAAAATTTCTTTCCCACTCTCGCCGATACATTCGTTCCCCCTTATATATATGCGCCTTATATTCCTCACTAATCTTTCGGATATTCCACGCTTTTCATTTTACTCAACTTTATATTTATTATTTTGTCGAACGCAGATGTCAGATCAATAAATAATAGATACATCTTCTTTCTTTTGCGCTGACATTTCTCTCTATTATATAATCCAAAGTAACCATGTTATCTCTTATACCCTTTCACTTTTTAAACCCGGTCCATGTGTGGGCTGATACTTTTTTCTTTCATCTCCTTTCGCCGCCGCGCATTTAAAATGTTCTATAACTCCCATTCACGCAAGTATTCTATAAAAATGGTTTATTTTATAAGCAACTAATCAATGAAATCGATTGTTAATTGGATTTTCTTCATTACATAAAAAGCAATATTGCTTTTTTTGATTCTTGTATAAATTGCAAAAGACAATCATTTCAACTAGTGAATAAAAAATTTATTTTATTAACGAGAATTCTAATAATTAATGTCAAGACTGTTGTTAACATTCATTATGTTACTAAAAGTGTTGCATCAGTCATAACTTGCGTATCTTATTTAACCATTTAGTAACAATTTGTTTCCAATCTTTACATAGTACTACTCTTTACCAAGTTTATGAATTTAAAGTGTATTAAACTATATATTGATAGTTTAGTGCACAGGTGCTAATTATATTTTTGAACCTTAGAATATTAAGGCTTATGTAATCTTATGTTGGTTGCATATTACTCTCGATGAATATGTCGTCAGGTCTATATAAACTTTGTAGTATTTTTTATCAATAAATTGCTACCGCCAATAACACTTTACAACAAATTTTAAGTTTCAAAAAAATTCATGAAAGCCAATATATTTTTTATACTAATTCGACTGTGCTGTTTCAAATCTGAAGTCAGTTTATGTCCATCACCCACCACTTTTTTAAAAAATCGTGATTTCCTTTGTATGGCACGTCAAGGACATTGTAATGTAATTCTGTGTATACACATCGATTGATTCACCTAACTGC
>WYDF02127189.1:0-10014 GCA_009867245.2 Adranes taylori
GTAGTAAGTTTGTGTGCTTGCGCGTTAGAAAGAGTAGAATATAGAACAGCTCTATAGTCTATCAGTGGCCTAATATACGTTTTGTAAGTGTGATGCAGAGTTTTTGTATGACAGCCTCTAAAACGTCCTATGAGTGTGGAGATCAGGTTCACGCGTTTGCGTACCCTGGAAAGGGTGAAATTTAGGTCCAAATTCCAGTCAAATGTTCTATTAAACCAGACAGCTAGATAACAGATTTCGTCTTTTAACGAAATGGGTTCATTCCAGAGTCGGAGTTTGATGTGGTCGCGGTTTTGATGTTTCTTTTTGACATGGTTGGGGTGCTGAATGAACATGGTTTGAGTTTTGCTCGAACTAGGGGTGATGCGCCATTTTTGCGTCCATTTTGAAAAGTTGTCTAAAGATAGTTGTAGATGACGGTTTGCAGTTTCCGTTTTTAGTGAGTATGCCCAGTAAGCTGTGTCATCAGCATACAGAGCACTATGGGTCTTTGGAGTAGTTAGGGGTTGGAGATCATGATGTACAAAAGAGGAGCAAGCACAGACCCTTGTGGTACGCCAGCTTGAAGTTGTATGGATCTGGAGAGAGTGTCTCCAATTTTAATTTGGGTGGTACGGTCGGATAGATATGACTGGACCATCCTTAGTGTAATAGGATGAAGGAATGAAGCAATGAAGCTCATGGAAAAATCTTTCAGTTCGGCTACATTAAAATAGTAAACATTACCTGTATTCAAACATTTATTTAAATTAGGGTTACCAACCATATTCTAAAGAGTACACGTACTCTTTTTGGCAAGTAAAAGTATGTACTTTTTCTAAAAATTCAATAAATGTACTCTTTTTTTTAATTCACCGATGCCACAATATTGAAAAAAAATCTTTTTAACAATTAAATACCCATAGTTTCGGACTGTGGAAACGCTCTTAGTTTGATCGTCGAACAGGTTAGGCAAATAGCCTGCGGGTTAATAGAAGCAAGCGCACGGTATTGTACATGTTGTTCAACGCTCTCTCGAGGGTCGCGTCGCGTAGCGTAACGCCGGTGAATACGAGCCTAGCTGTATAGATTAGATGCACCCGCCAATCACAGTTAAAAGAATTCGAATTTACTTCTCCCTCTTCTTTCGTTTTCTCTTCTTTTCTAATGTGATGATAGATCATTTCTGATGTTACGTTATCGATGCCCACACAGATTTAGAAAAGGAGAGAAGTTACTTCTGATTGGCAGGCACATCTAGGCAGCTATGCGCTTGTCCGGCGAATTACATGTTTATAAATTAGTAGAGGGTGAGCGGTGAACAATACAGTGTAGCAGGCAACCGTTTTTTAAAGAAATGTATTGTTTTTGGGCTGGGCCGAGTTTATGACTCTAATTTAAATGCCTTTTCCAAAAGATTAATCAGCTGCGAATTTAGTGAAGGGGGTTAACGAAATTCAAACAACCAATTTATTCATACTTAAAAATTAAATAAAATTATTCGGTTGTTATAATAGGTATGTAATTAGTTTGAAGCTCTCCCAAAATTATATTGGACCCGCCACTGATAAAAATATCTATTAAATAACAGGAGTACCATATTATAGATCTTCTAAAACATAAAATATTTTCTATCTAGTATTGTTCAGGAATTACGCGTACTTATATGTTACTATCGGTTACTAAGGTAACCAATGTAGAGTTCATAAGATATTAGGGGCTATATCTTTCTATTAAAGTTGGACCCCTCATTATCATTTCAATGAGAATAACAAGGGCTATGAAAATGTAAAAAAATATACAGGGTATTACTAAAACGATTTTTATCGCTCAAAATCAGCTCACTATATCCAATTGCTCATATTGGCGAAGTTGATCTTTCTTACTTTTACATAACTTCCTCAAGTTTCAGTTTCCCAACTCTCATAAGAAGCCTGATATTTAAGGTAGTACAATTTTTTTCGAGGTAAAATTATCTATCCTCAACATTACGTGTCCATTTTCCTTAAACTCGCGTAATTACTTAAATATTAAAGGAATTTTCGAAATTAAACAAAAAATTACAATAACGGTTTTCGAGAAAATGGGCCGCAATAATTGGAAAACATCCAATTGTTATTTTAGCTTAAAAGTGTTTCAAATAAAATCCAAGAGCTTTAGGTAGCCTATAAATAAAGTTTATTCGAATGTCCTACTCGTTATAGTTTATGAGGGGCTTTTTTTTGAATAAATATTACTCGGTTAATTTTGAAGATAATTTATTGACCATTTAAGTTATGCTTGGAAAATAATGTCTGAGAGATGTTGACCGCCTTCATCAATGCACTCTTCCACTCCGCCTTTGAAGTTCTCTCACACTCTTTCCAATGTTTGCTTATCAATCAGTTGGATTTCACGATGAATCGCATCTTTACGTTCCTCTAATGTACGGGGTTTGTCCACATAAATGCGAGGTTTTACGTAACCCTAGAGGAAGAAATCGCACATGCGGAGATCACGGAGGCCACGGCACATCTCTAAACTGGGACATGAGCGAGTGGGGAAGGTATACCGAAGCAAGTCCATGGGTATTCTTGCATTATGGGCTGTTGCACCGTCTTGTTGGAACCAAATTTCGTTCGTGTTTATTCTCCTCCTACGCAACTCTCTTAGAGAAAAGTTTCTGATCATTAGTGATCATTAGAACGCTCAATGTTCTCGAAAATATAGGGACCGATGACAGTGCGACGCGACATCGCACACCATACGGTGACTCGTAACGAGTGCAGCTGGCGTTCGTGGAGATGTCTGGGAATTGTCTCTACCCAGTACTGACAGTTCTGCTTATTAACTTCCCCGCTCAAATGAAAGTGGGCCTCCTCTGATATGAAAATTAGGACATGAATGACATGAATCGTTGTTTTCTTCCAACAGTTGCAGTTTCTTTACAGCGTACTTTCACGCTTTGCATAGTCCGCTTCATTCAATTTCTGCACAACATGATTTTGTATGGGTGAAATTTTAAAATTTTTCTTATCGATTCACGCCCCATACGCAAAGCACTCGAGTAGATCGATGTTGACTCCGTAATAGCGCTGCTCTTACCCTCTATACATTTTCTGGCGTCCTTACCGTCCAAGCAGGCTCAGGTGGTTTTCTTTTCATCAACGATCCTGTTGTTCTGAAGTTATCAACCCATCTCAAAATCGTTTTTTGAATGGGGACCTCACCATGTCGCCCAATATTGAAATGACTCCGGGAAAGACGTTGGGTTGCCGTCACTGACGCACCGGTTGTCACAATGTGTTTGACAAGACTTCACTATAAATGGTGAAGAGAAACAGAAAAGACAATAAAACAACAAAAAACTTTCTTCTCTCTCACCCCTTTAAATAATAATATACAGGGCTGCTGAAAAACTTGCAGCAAAGTAAAATGGTGAATTATTTTACTTTTTTATTGACGAAAAGGTAAAATGGTAGTAAACACATTAAAATTTTAGAATAAATTCACTTTTGTTTGCTATGGCCGCCTTCTGCCTTAAGTATGGCCTTGGGTCAGTCGGGAAAGGCATTGCACGAATGTCAGCCTCCGGAATGCGCGGTTATTCCCGCCGACGTGCTGTCTTGAGCGCGTCAATAGTTTGGTATTTTGTATGCTAACATTACCCTAGATAGAGAAATCCAACAAGTTTGCATCCGGAGAAGATGCCAGCCATTTTGTTGAAGAAATAAAGTGCGGAACGTTATTTTTCAACCATTTCTGGACGCATGCTTTATGAGACGGCGCAGAGCCCTGTTGGAACGTCCATGCTCGCGGCTGAAATGTTTACCTGCCCAAGGCCTCAACACACCTTCCAAAATAGTATCGCGATTAACATTTGTGTTTATCTTCACGCCACGGTCCAAAAATACGAGTGGCAGTAACGGCAGTCCAAACCATAATTATTGCTGGTGCCTGGTTACTGGTGGCTATCCGGGGGTGTAAATTTTCCTATGACCTCTTTGGCAAGTAAACTCGGTCATTTTGTTTGTTTACATGTTGCTCAATTGGGAATGAGCTTCATCAGAGAAGACGATATTCGGCAACAAGTCACTTGCTTGCAAACGAAGCAATTCCTTTGCTCTATCCAGTCTACTGTTTGCTGTTCAGAAGTAAAATCGCCAATTATTCAACCTCTTCTGTTAATCTAATCCCATTACATTCATCCACCCAATGCTCCCATCTTTCAGGGAAATCTTTTATAAGGAAATATCCAAAAATATCAGTAAAACATATTAATTAACAAAAATGTTATAACTACATTAATTTTCAAAACGCTATTCCCGAAAACATTTTACATAAATTTTGGATAATTTATAGAAATTTGCAATTATAGTACCCTCGCGATTATCCGAGTTAATTGGGACCGGGACCTCGGATACGGAAAAACTCGAATAATACGAAGGTAAAAAATCTTGAAGATGTACAAACTTGGTTAATTGTATGAAAAAACGTAAAATGAACATAACCTGTAAGCAAGTAGAAACATGAAATTATTAAAAAAAGGCTTTAATTATTTTCTGAGTTAACATCGGTCCTCTCTTACATGATGCAATATTACGCCAACGCTGAAGATAGAGTATGTCATGTGGTGCACTCTCTTCTTGTTGCTCTATAAGCGAGAGTGGCGTCGGCCGTCTATCGTCTTCTTCACTGTTTTCAGCACTGTTAACCATATCGATAATTTCCTCATCGGTAATCTCCATTGCACCAATCACGAATGCCTTAGTTGTTGATTTGATTTTCAACAGGTAGCTCATTGGATAGTTGAACTAATGCGCTCACATCCTCCTTGTCTGGTACTTTTTTAGGGAGTCTATCTGAGCCAAATAAATTTTTCCATGACTTTTGAATGGTGATATATTTCACATCCTCCCACGCTGAAGCAATCCAGTATGCTACATCTTTTAATGTGACTTGCTTTAAGGCTTCTTTAACAGACAATCCTTCGTCTAATTTTACAATCAACATCTGGGAAAACCTTCGTCGGTAATTTCCCTTCATCGTTTCTAAAACTCCTTGGTCTAGGGGTTGTGTAAGCGATGTCACATTAGCGGGTAGGAATAGAATAATTTAATACCACCAGTGCTCAGTTCTCTGGCGTCTGGGTGAGATGGCGCATTGTCCAATAATAAAATAGTTTTCCTGCGGAACTTATTTTTTTCAAAATTGCTTTTGTGATTCTAAGAAATTCTTTAAAAAACTAGTCACTAAAATCGTGCTATCCATCCATGTGCGCCTTTGGTTGCAATACATTGTTGGCAGACAGTTAACTTTGATATTAAGCTTTTGGCTTTATCAAAGTGCTCTTGGATTTTTAGACTCTCCAATAAACAGAGGCTTTAGTTTCAAAGAACCGGAAGCATTGCAGGCAGCGATGATTGTGATTCTCTCTTCACTTTTTTTTTCGGTTTTTGCTGCAAAGGTTTTTGAAGGTAGCATTCGAATGTTATACACCAGTTTCACAAAATTTGATCTGAAATCAGTATTTCCTTAGAAATGATTTCTTCCATTTCAGACTGAAGTTTCGAAACTTCAGATGAGTCAACTGACAGTTTTTCCCCACTAATGCTCAGCTGCCTTATGCCATATTTCTTCTTCCACCTGTCGAGCCATCCATCGCATTGAAGTGGATGTTTCCTCGCCGTCCTTCAAGTTCTTGTGGAACTCAAGCACATTCGCTTGAAGCAGTGACCCACTCACAGGACTGACCATCCCCCGAAGGTGTGAAAATCACAGAAGAAGAGCTTCAAACGTCGCTCGTAGTCGCCATTCTTCAAAGTCTTTCGACTGGAACCACTGCTTCCATTCACATTTTTGTTTAGAAAGTTTTCAATTTCTTTCCGGTTACGTGTGCAACCCCCACCTGTCACTTCCCCAACTCCCAAATCGGTAGCCATGGTGTTCAATCGTTTTATTGCACTAAATTTCGTTTCAAGAGAAACTACGACACTCTTCCGTTTCCCGCTCTTATTGAAATCAATAAACATTGACAAATGACAATGCGAGAAGTTATGAGTGACCTGAAGTACGATATTTAAGGCTCGACATTGCTTGTAAAACGAATAAATATTGCTTCTCGCCGTAATTGTTCCACTATTAAGAGCTCCATTTTTATTTTTTATCTTCCGATGTCTAGCTTGGTTAACCCAGAGACTCGATTGACTAGGACTCGGATAATCGTAAGTCTATTGTATGTCAATAACTTTTAATTTAATTAAATGACAAACATTTAATTTAATGAAAATTTTATGTCTATCTCTACATTCTGTACAGGAAGCACTATCTGTACATTCTTGTACACAATTTGGCACTTTTTCTTTCAACGTTAGTAGATTTTTAAAATTTTTAACGTACATAAGTTTATCAAACGACAATTTACAAGTATAATATACATTTATTATTGGTTCATTTATAACAAAGTAATAAAGATAAAGATTTTTTATAGCAAAAAGAGACCATTAATACTTTTTATAAACAAAGTTTAACTGAACATAAATATCTATACGAAATTAAACACGACCTACAATACAAACATTTAGATAATATTGAATATAAAATATAAATAGCTATTGATATTGATATTCATTTCAAAATCTTAATACCAAAAAGGAAGTCTAACTAAATTAGACTATTATTATAAACAAAGTCGGCTGCATGAATAGTAGTGATTCGGTTATGTTGTGCTTCGTGCAAGGATTTGAATCGCGTGGCAAAAAAGGCATCTTGCATGATGTCAGCAAAGAGGACAAATTACAAATTGTCAAGAATAAGTTCCTTCGAAAATCTAGGTGAGTGCAATTATGATTATAACCCTTTACTTGATGATAATAATAATAACGTCATGTTACTGCTTCATGAATACGTTCTCCATTAATTAGTATTTTCTCTAATTACGAATATAAGTGGGATTCTTCTCACTCTTTCTCGAGTTTGTACCAGACTCGCCCATGTCAAGATAAAACTACTCGAATTTTCTTTTTACTTGTTTTAATTTAAAAAAATCATATGCACCTTTAAGCTTAAGCAGGAAGCGTGTGTTTATTTAACTCACTGAATAGATAGAACTAAAAATTAAGAGCTAAGTGCTTTTCACTTTTGTCATCTAAGCGTGCCTTGGCGACATGCCAAATTCAGTAAATTCTTGTATCAAAGAAATGTACTAATAATTGTGAAAAAATCTTGCTCGAGGGATGCTCGTTTTTTTTTCAAGCCTATACCAAAAGCAGAAATAATACCAAAAAATTCCATTACCAGAAATATTAATAAATAGAGTCAGAAATAAAATCACTAATTTAATAGGTGAGTAATACCAACAAGAGAGGTAACATCCGAATTAAATTACAACAGTTCAAGATGTATGGACTATTTTGCCCATTGTTATAAGAGATCATCAGCATCTTCTTTATTAGGAGCATCATTGTAACAATATTTTGAAATACAATGATTCTGCTGCGTAAACCACTAGCCAGATGTTTGCTTGAAATGAAAATTCAATTGTTATTGTAACTAATTTGTTTCAATCTGATTGAATTTAAAGCTTTAGGTCAGAATATTGGCCAGTCTTATCAGCTTTCGCCAATTTTATCAGAACTGTGTTTGGTAATGTAAGTGAATACAACTAAATTAATGAACTATTCGTAATTACCTGTTGTTAGAGGCTTAATCCCTATTGGAAATTTTGTTAAATATTGTGCTTATAATCGGTCAATTGTCTTTGGTTAACTTAGTCCTTTCTAATTATTGAATGGCTTACTCTCTGAAAAAAATTTTATTGGACAAATGAGAACCTGCTTGATATGAATAATTGGGTTTCTAGTTCCGATAAGCATTGGAAGGGCGAAATTGGTCCCTTTGGATTGGGCTGTTTGAGAATACCCTAATGAGAATATCCTGCATGATACTTGTGTCTGACTTGGAAGTCCGCAAAAATAAGATTTTGGTCGATTGTTTGCTGTCCTTGTCTTTGGTAGCCCAGGACGTTGAAAATTTTCTTTTTGGACCGGCGGAACTCTGTCTATTACATTCACCTCCATATTCTTTACTTGGTCATTAATTGTATGCTTTTTTACATCATTCAACTTGTTCACTACCGATTTTAACTCTTTCATATTCATTCCTTCTTTTGTTAAACACACAAACTTATCAAAGTATACTCCTTGAAGACCCATCTCGAAATGCTTTATTATTTCGTCTACCGGCATGTTCTCATCTAAATCATTACATAATTCTACTATTGCATAAAAATATTGTTTTACATTTTCATTCATTCCTTGCTTTCTATTTCTCAGTCTCTATTTTAAATCTCTTTTTGAGTGAAGTCTCACAAACTCCACAATCAGATCATTTTTTATGGCTTAGTACCGTTTAAAAATTTTCATTATTACTCTTCCAATTAAACTAACGAGCACTTATTCGAAGACATAAATAATTTTTAATATGTTTTATTTTCCGTATCTATTAAGATAGGCAACTTATATAGCAGGATTTGTTTGGACACCTGTTTGCTACCGTCGATCGATTCATTCATCATTGGATAGATGGAGCCTCCTGGATATTTATATTAATTTCTTTTCCGCTTTGCTGGTGGTCGCATGTTTAATTGAATATTTGATGTTTCGTGGTTAATCCTCCACGCTGGCATTATTTAATAGAGTAAATTATGAAATTAATATTTCTTTTTACTTGTGCCTCGAAAAAATGTTTACCCCTTCCAGGACTCGAACCTAGACCTCTCGATTGCCGGTCGATTGCTCGGTCTATTACATTCACCTCCACATTCTTTACATGGTCATTAAATGTACGCTTTTTATATCATTCAACTTGTTCATTACTGATTTTAACTCTTTCATATTCATTCCTTCTTTTGTTAAACACACAAACTTATCAAAGTATACTCCTTGATAAGTTGAGAACTCTGCCGGCATGTTCTCATCTAAATCATTACATAATTCTACTATTGCATAAAAATATTGTTTTACATCTTCATTCATTCCTTGCTTTCTATTTCTCAGTCTCTATTTTAAATCTCTTTTTGGGTGAAGCCTCACAAACTCCGCAGACCATTTATTATGACTTGGTACTGTTTATCTTTATTTTCCTTCTTCGTATAATAACTCTTGAACCAAAAATTTGCAATAGCGCGCAAGTACGGTCCTAAGTAATTAATTTTTAATGCTGAACTCCAAGAATTATGATGGGCTGCATCGTCCTAGCATCGAAAGAATTCCATTATATCTGTTGTAGCTGGATCATAGTACATAGGAGATACAAACTTAAGCTTACTGGGAAATTTAATACAACCTTTCGCCTCCGATAGAGTCACATTAGCTGGGTTTCCGATATTGAATTTCTTTGGGTCAATCACTAAAACTTGAGTTGAATTTCCAGGAAATTGATTTGGTTTTACTGTTTGATTTACTTCTGAACAATCCGAAATGTTGGAGTTATCTTGCGTTGCACTAACAGATGATAAATTAGGGTTTCATTGAACGGTTGTTTTCCTGTGCTTCCAAATAATTCCTCTAAATACTCACAAGTTTGCTGGTAATTTCCAGCAAGTTTTTGTTTAATTTCATTAATTTTTCTAAACAAGTATCAGGTCTATTAGAGTCACGAGAACTAACTGAATTAATACTATCGGACGATGTTCCTGACTGTGTATCTAATGGACCTAATAATTCTATTTCGGAGTTGGGTGATCTTGTCTTTGCAGAAAATCTGGGAATCGAAAGTTTGCCAATGACTAGTATTTAAAAATTAGATTTCAATCGATGCGTAGATACGTGTAATATTTACTATTTTAATGTTGTATAGATAGGTTACTAATGAGTTAAAATATTAAATGCTAAGCACGCTGTTACCACATAGTCAGGTCTGTGCGATTCTAAGCTAATCGATAGTTACCTTTACAAGCTAAATATAAATAACACCTCTCTCTCTCTCTCTCTCTCTCTCTGGTCCATTTCCCTGAGAAGGGATTAGTGACTATGATGCTCCCGTAGCAGCACTTAT
>WYDF02127199.1:0-10014 GCA_009867245.2 Adranes taylori
GAAAGACCTTCAAACTTTTGTTGTTTTCAATAACCTTTTCTATTTCTTCAGATTTAAACTTTCTTATATCTCTCCTGCCGCCCTTTGAGATGTCTCTATTTAGGATTCGTAGTTGGTCTGCATTCGTGGCATATAAATTAATACTTCCAATAAAAGTTTCAATCCAGTTTATACAACAGTTTATTGTCAGGACTGTTACCAAATATTGAATCCACAATAACTAAGTCAATAAATTTCATGATGATTAGCATTGGAAAATTTTTTCTAATAAATAGTAACTAGTCGCATTAATATTAATTATATGGATGTAGGCTTGATTGACATGAATTTATTTCTATTCGGTATGAGTTTATGTATGTAGACACATTAACCGTATACATCTGTTTTGCTAAAATAACTTATACGCACCAATTCAATTCACCACTAAGTGTGCGGTGTAGAGTGCCGTCACCACATGGTTTACACCACCTGTGGCACGTGCTCGTTGGCGGCGCAATGTAATGTATGTAAAATGCGTGTGTGGTATGCAATACACTAGCTGAGGTGCTCAATGAATTCCTATAATATGAGAAAAATAAATATAGGGAAAGTATTATTCAATTAATTAAAAATATCCCGTTAAAAATAGTCAAATGAATTACGTTAAACTGAATTACATCATAGACATTTAGGGCGTCAGTTATCATTTGTGTTGGCTACACTAGCACTACTAGCATTGGGTATTGATTGAGACTTACAAGTTCGAGACTTACAGGATACGCAACAGGTTCGAGTTTTGGAGAGATTATTATCGATTTTGGAATTTAATTTTGGGGGTTTGAAAATTTTGGGTTAATTTCAAATGTTTCTGAGACGAGATCTTAAATTAAAAATCATTATTTGGGTCAATTTCTGAGGTAAACACCGTCAGTGGGATTGAGCATTAGTAAAATTGGTAGAAATATTGGCAACATCCTGAAGGACAGAGAGGCAATATTTGACGATTTGATCTGATTGTGACGTTGGTGACACGTTTCTCGATAATTTTAAGCCGTTAGCATGTGCTAGTGAAACGGTGTAACTTTTATCAATAATGGGGGAGTAGCTCATTATTTTATTTTGATTTAATGTTGCTGAATCGTTTTGGGTCGTAACTCAATCAAGAAATTAACGATTGTCGCAGGCTCATTTGGTAAGATTTGTAATTTTTTGTGAAGGGTGGTTTTTCATGTCGTCATTTTTTGCTAATTTCTATAGAGCGGCTAATGTGGAGTAGAAAATAATGCCGTGAGGTTTTCGAGGAGAACAGGTTCCATTATACATCTTGTGTTCTGGACATTGTTCGGCTGTTCGATGCACATGGGTTTTAGTTTTTAAGCCTGTTAAAGGGTTCCAGGCACGGGTTTATGATCCACTCATTGCTGACTCAAACTGGGTCCAGTTGGACGCGCGTGAGAAGACTGGAGCTTGGTAATCCATTTTGATGTATCACCTATCCGAGGAGCTGCCCGCCGTCCCGCTTCTCCGCAGGTGTATCAGAATCATGTTTATACCAATCATCATCTTATATTTTTTTATCATAAGTTTGAACATTATTTAGTGGGTTTATTGATTTGTAAGTCTTTGGGTCAATATCATGTAAACCCTCAGTCATTAATTTTTCCATTTGAATATTTAAATTTCTTAATACGTAAGTGTTAGTGTTTGTGTTCCACTTTTATCTTCTTCAAGAAGATGCTTGCGCCCTTCTTGAAGCCCTTCTTGAAATGTAAGTGAAAGTATACGCACATGAGGCCAGTCAGGAAGTTCCAGCATTACGCTATCAACGAGTAAATCTGAATCCATCCCGAGCGTGGGCTTACAGCTCTCAGAAGTTGGAACCAAGGATTCTCTGGAGAGTATCTTCGCTTATAGTATTAAGATAACGGACATTAGATTTTAACTTTAGTGCAGCCCTAGCATAACCAATATCGATTCATATGTCGAAAAATATTGAACCAATATCGATTCAGTATCCCTTAACTTCAGATCCTAGACCTAAAGAGTCATAGTTTATTAAAATGAGCTTTTAGAAAAATTTCAAAATAAACATGTGGTTATAAAATAAATGTACCAATACAAAACACATTTAACACAATCGCACTATGAAATGCTACTAGAACAAAAGTTTATCAATTTATTTACCATTCATAAATACATCTAAACAGCAATATCTAAAATAAAAATTACTCAAGCGTATTGGTAGTCAAAATAATATTTAGAAAATTGAATTTCCAATTAAACAAAATAATAATACTAGAACTAAATTTAACACAATTTCCATTCGCTTATGAAGTACTTTCATTTCTCGCTTATTTGCTTACGTCATTGTTTGCCAGAAAATTACACTCGACGTATGGTTTGTAAGAGTCTCTTATATACGATGCCTCATTTTCAATGACATTTTATGCTTTAACCTCTTTAACCAAAAGAGAAAAGCCGACACGTTAAACAAATGAACAGAAGAAATGAGTCGTTACAGACAGGGATGCCATATCCTTAATTTTCTGTAGATAAGAAAATAGGGCTTAAAAGAAGTGGCCAGAAATAGGCCATTTTAGTCTAAAATTATTGGAAACAGGCAAATTTCTGGGTATCGTGCAACTATCTTTAACTTCAAATGAAATTGAGAAGAAGCTTTTATGGTATCTGTAAATTTCTGCATTTGATCGACCTAAAACAAAAATAATTTATTTTCATCTTCAATACGATTATTAAACAATTATATTAATACTTAGCTTCTTGTGTACCCTATAAATCGCCTATCTATAAATCGGAAGCTACGTGCGCATCTCCGGTCCCCATATTTACCACAAACGAGGACAATTCAGCTAGCCGGTGTCACTTTTGAGAAATTTCTAACAAGACCGTTTGGCATGCTTTGAACGCCAGACTGCCTTCAATTTTGAAATCGCCTACGGATTCCAAATGCTTCATACAGGCAATTAAGAGAAACAATAGCAACTGAAATGAAAACTCTTTTGAACTGCTTTATTACACTGCAATTTTCAAATCGATTCATGAAGACATTAATTGATTGTTTGCTACCATGGAACAGGTGATGAGATACTTCGATCAATACTGTCAGAAAAACGAATGTTAGTACTTATAGTATGTTGGAGAATTGCTAGTCCTCTTCTAAGAGATGAAAAAAAAAAACTAATCGCGCTAGAGCTATATCAGAATTATTCGACAGCTTTATAAAAAAATGCCAAGACTGCTGCAGTATAGGCGAATATGCATGGATAAATGTAATGTGTGACAGACTTGCGCTCGCGACGCTGCTAATGGAGAGTCCTAGCGACTGTCACAGATGGCACATAAAAATATCTTATTATTACAGAATACAATAACCTTCGGAAATATGAATTCTCGGGCTCCAGGACAATTTAACGTGAGAACGCACGTTGGGAGCGCTCTTATTGTTCCACCGGTCATCAGTGCACTGCTGAGGGTACCAGTAGCTATAAGTACGTACATAGTCCAGGTGTTCGTATTCTTGTGGGCAGTTGAAAAATATTCTAACTGCTATCTTATAAATCAGCATTAAAGAGTTTACAAAATAACGTCTATTCGTCTTTTAGACAATATAAACAAATAAAGAAATATATATGCTCAATTAAATGTCAATAATAAACTAATGAATAAATGTCAAATTAAATTAATGACGCAATAATGGCCATTAGCAAATAAACAATAGTTTTGTTTTAAAGAAAATAAAACATAAGCGGTGTGACAATAACAATAACAAAACAATAATAATGCGGAAAGCATATACAAATAGACAATAATATAATCGGGAAAGTTGGGGTAAAACTAAACACACGGTTAGCTCAATTGGATGAGCAATCGAGAGGTTCGGCTTCGAGTCCCGGACGAAGTAAACATTTTTTCGAGACATAAGTAATAAGAAATATTAATTTCATAATTTACTCTATTTTAAGATTTTTTTAAAAATTATTTAGTAATAATTTTATTTTTTATATTTTTTTATTAGCAGAAATATTTATTTTAATTCTAAAAAGCATTTTTTATATGTTACTAACAACAATAAAACAAAATATCACATAATATTTCGTAAATATATTTTTATTTCAATAAAAATGTAACAAAATATACAGACCCCAGAACGCCAATTAATCTGGAAAAAATTACATCACGTGCGGGTTTAAGCTGTTATTTTACACTTAATAAAATACACAGGAAATCATTTAATGGAAACACATTTTAAAGAAAATTTGGTTAAATATCATAACTAAAATACATTAAATTGACAAATGCCAAAATATCAATATTACTATACTAGGCAACTCTGTCATAAGTGTGAAGTCACTTGTCATTTTGACGTCACAAAACGCGGAAGAGGTCCTTTTGAGGTTTCGAGGATGCGGTTTTTATTAATGATGTGCGTGAGGAAGGTAGGTGTGGCTCATTTATCACGCGGCTGTTGTCGCTTACTCTCCTATTGTTGTCACCTTCTGTACAGCAAACCAGAAAATCAAAAACTGTTTGCATTTTTGATGCATTAAAACAGCTTCTTATTCTTTCTTATTATTAACCACTCTACTAAGTTATTGACATTATTAAAATCTTTTCTATATTATTAGCACCTATACAGGGTGATTTTCAAATTGAATTATTAATTTAACAGGAGGTAAAACAAGAATAATATAATTGAGTTATGGCTAATAATTTTGTAAAATAATAATTTGAGTCAACGTTCTTAGGAATGCACTTATATAGTTTAATGTGCTTTCAACAAGCGATGTTATGAAGTTCTGCGATAAATAAAATATTTTTTAACTATTGTCTTCATATCTTAACTTTTTAACATACACGCTTTGTGAAAGAAACGCTTTGACTTTCTCGGGCGCTGTCGAAATGCTGCTGGTCAGTTATGAAAAATAGGTTAATAATTCAATACTATCTATTCTAGAAAAATAATATTTTTTTATTTTTCAAAATATCTCATCAATCCGTTGTTAAGAAAAGGTGGTATTTTAAAAACGCATTTGAAAAAGAATCGCCAAAGCCGCTTCAAATTAATGACTGAATTTGTGAATCACCCTGTATATTATTAATATTTTTTAATATATGTTTTGTGTATATATTTATTTTACAGTTTCTCAAGTTGCAATTCATAAGAAATTTTAATATATTTTGACAATTTTTTTATAGCAGATATACTAATAAATATAGATGGATAATGGAAGAAGATTGTATGAGTGAATATTTGTTATTAGGTTTAAATATGTATGAGAAAAGTATTATTGGAAAGTTGAGGTGTGGCAATGAAGAGAGGAAAAATAAGTTTTGGATGAATGAATAAGAAAGAAGGTGAAGAATATGTGGTAGGGTAGAGGCAAAGTGGAACCACTAGGTAAAGGAATGGATAGAATTTTTTTTAATTTAATTTTTATTATTTTTAATTTTTTTTTTGTTTTTACAGTGGTATTGATTCAAGGATGTCTTGAAGATCCTCAGGAGGTTCCAATTCTTTGGAGACAACGAAAAAAAGTAGCTTCGTGCCAGGCGGGATTTTAAAACCCAAGAAGAGAAGGAAAATCATTGTTATGGTGCATGGTTTGGATTATTCGAGCTGGCGGATGTGGGAAGGGTCTGCGTGGCAGTTTGCTACGGTGTGTCTGGCTTTCCAATCAGAACGAAAATTTTGGTAGGCTATTGGGTGGTTTTCTGCATCACGTCGAGTAAGATATATAGATTTTAGAGATTTTAGACGTTCTGTGATGGCTCAGCAGAGCAGTGTTCATATAGTAGCGCACTCGGAAATTGGAAGTGTAACCTGTGGATTTTTCGAAGTATTCTTCGTTCACAGGTAGTAAGTTTGTGTGCTTGCGCATTAGAAAGTGTAGAATATAGAACAGCTCTATAGTCTATGAGTGGCCTAATATAGGTTTTGTAAGTGTAATGCAGAGTTTTTGTATGCCTCTAAAGCGTCCTCTAAAGCGTGGATATCAGGTTCACGCATTTGCGTACCATCGAAAGGATGTGGTTAAGGTCAGAGCTCCAGTTGAATGTTCTAGTAAACCAGACACTAGATAGCAGATTTCATCTTTTCACGAAATGGTTCATTCCAGAGTCGGAGTTTGATGTCGGCGCGGTTGTGATGATTCTTTTTGACATGGTAGGGATGCTGAATGAAGATGGCTTGAGTTTTACTCGGATTACTGGTGATGCGCCATTTTTGCGCCCATTTTGAAAAGTTGTCTAAAGTTGACGGTTTGCAGTTTCCGCTTTTAGGGAGCATGCCCAGTAATCTGTGTCATCAGCATTCAAAGCACTATGGGTCTCTTGGGGCTTGACGATCATTGCAGTACATGATGTACAAAAGAGGAGCAAGGACAGACACTTGTGGCACGCCAGTTTGAAGTTGTATAGATCTGGAGAGCGTATCTCCAATTTTAATTTGGATGGTATGGTCGGATAGATATGACTGGAGCCTCTTCAGTATATTGGGATGGAGGATATGAAGCTCACAGAGTTTCCGACGTAGCCCAGCATGCCAGAGAGACTCAAAAGCATAAGAGATGTCTAGAAATACTGCCAACGCACAATGGCCATTGTTAAGTGCTCGTGAGGTATCTGTTTGAAATTTTAGGAGAGAGTCCATAGAAGAGCGTGATGCTTTCAAACCAAACTGGTTCTCTGGTAGACCTTTGTTCAACTCTAGACAGTTTCGTAGACGAGATGTGAAGATTCTTTCGAAAGTTTTTCCTAAGACGTTAAGAAGTGTAATTGGTCGATATGATGAAACATGTCATGTCTAAGTTTCCCCACTTCCTATGTAAAAAAATTCTATAACAGGAAAAACTCACAATTTTGTATGGTTTCACTTCATATGGAAATCTAAGAGTCAATACTATCAACTAATAATTTTAACTTCAATACATGATGTTTATAGATCATAGCCATCCGATAAAAAAGTCTTAAGAGTTTGAATTTAACAGCACATCTAACTAGAGCAATAACATTTGCTGACTTTCAATTTTCACAAAACAAAAATATAAGATTTGTTTGATAAACACTGGTAGGAGTAAAGCGGTTGTAATAAGTTTACTCTCTTGTTGTTTAGTGTTTAAAAACGATTCGTGTTGCGTAAACGAAAGGATTTTGGGGTCTAAATTTATTATGACTTCCTTTTTCTAAGTTCGGAAAGACAATTATTCCATTATATAATATGTGGCTAATCTTATTTAAGTGACTAATTTTTGGCTATCCTGCAATACGTACTACAGTATCTTAAAAGTAACAAAAACCATCACGAATCACCATACATGATATCGAAAGTACCCTATTAAATCAATGAGCAGTCCTTCTGAAATAGACAGCTGCCTTTCATATAATACTGTTACCCAAGCATCCGCAATCACACAAGATTAGAGAGCATTGAACGGAAAAAATATTGTGAAATAGGCATCTTCTTCCTCTCGATATCATTAATAAAATACGAGAATCTCCTGCGAGTAAATAGCACATAGAGGCCCCGCTATTAAAGCCGAGTGGAATAGACTCAACGCCCTCATTAGTTGCTATATCATTGCGTATAGGGAGGAATGTTGGGTTGAAGCCAAATCAAAACTAGATTACCGAGACGGTAAATAAACTGTACAAAAATCTCATCTCACAAATAGTCAAGGACAAATTCTAAATCACCCCATTGACAAATCTAAATATTTTGTCGACCACTTCGAGAACACATATAGTGTACCTAATAATGTACTTTTTGACCAAAGTTATCTAAAAGAGACACATAACCTGGTACATGATCTGCTTGCTTGCCACACATCACTTGTAGACTTCCCTGAACAAGACGATATCCTATTTCCTAGCACTCAGAATTTTTAAGCAAAGGAAAATCACCGCTCCTGGCTCATATGCATTAACACAGCGTATCCTGAGACACATTCCTACAGAGGCAATTGCACTATAAACTGAAATATAAAATAAATATCTCACTAATTGTTTTGTCTATGCTACTTTAGACGTGTGTTAAGATGTACCGGTGTAGCAATTTAAAACTGCTAACTAAAGGTCGATGTAATATCATAATTGATATTAACATGAAATGCAGGCGATTGGTAATACGTAATAATTATTATTAGATTACGTCTAGCAGATTTCTAAAGTGCGCATAGGTCATATTTAGATCGGCCATAAAATGTTGATTTGATAAAATTTAAGAATTTGAATGTCTATGAAATTACACAACATAAAAATATAAAACATTTAAATAATATAAATAATATCCTGACGAAATGGTACATTAAAATATATATAATGTGTTAGACAATATCTAGGAGGATAGGACACGCCTGATGCGGTTCCTGTCCTCTAGATATCCCATGTGATTTAAAAATTCGTATTATACATTTGAATTCTTTTGGAGCAATAATTGTTCATTCTCTAGATAACTTAACCTTTCAGCAAACTAATATAATAAATAAATATTGCTGAAGGATATCCAGGAGTATAAAGCCGTGGCTCCCATCGGAAATTACAAAACATGAACTAAATAAATACAGTTCGTTTTCCGAATTCGATGTTCATTAGATAAAAATGTATTGCACTGTTTAACATTTTGTAGATGAACAACATTTTTGCCCAGTTTTTATTAATTTAACAAATCTTTCCTAAGAATTGATTCATCATAATGTGCGATCCGCGAATTAAATTATTTTTTAAATGTAACTACAATATATATAAAATTGGGCAACAATTTACAGAAAAACATTATTATTAGAATATAAATCAACTTTATGAATCGTTAGAATGGCAGTAAAATGAAATTATTACAGCATCGACATTTTGAAATCTATAAAATGCTTGTAAAGCAATAAAAGGCTATCATAATGTTGTCTCTTATTCTTTTTCAGGATAAGAATCTGGGTATCAATCTCTATCTGTCTACCAGTCGTTATACAAGTATAGAATGTGATGAAAGCAGATAGGACAAAAATATACAAGGTGTTCACTATTGAAAGTTTTACATAAAACATTTATATACTGTTTTCTATTAAAAAATAATAATTGTTATATTTCATATTGAAATGTCAGAATAAATATTAGATTTATTCACTTCTTGGTTTCTAATGTAAATTTCATAATATATACTTATAGCACACGCCATTACTTACAGCACACGCCAGGTAGCTTTGTGATGACCTTCGGCGGATAAAATTTATCCGCGGCGTGGAAGAAATTGATGGTCAAGAGAAAACCGAGGTAGATTCTTGCGTAACTCACTTTTTTGGTCCATATATTAAAAAGAGATCTTTGACAAAATAGTTCATGCAATGGACCTTTACTGAGTAAGAGTAAGATTAAATGATCTTTTTTATGTCGTGCTCGCCCATCAGGGATCGCCACAATCAAGCGATAATATACAAGGCAAAAAATTAGTAGACGGGAATTCACAATTTTAGATGTTTTTGACTAATTATGAATGGCTTTAAATTTTCTTAGTAGCTAACAATTTGAGTCTAAAGTATTTTTAAAGCAAAGTATATTAAAGGAAAGTACTTTAAAAGTATTCTAAGGTATTTTAAAATACTTTAAAATATTTTAATAATTATCTTTTAATAATTAATGATTATTTTAATAATAATTATCTTTTAATAATTAATAATTATTCTAATAATAATTATTTTAATAAGTAATAATTTTCTTTTATTATGAACAAATAATTCAGAAAATCAAACACTTTAGAGTTCTTTGATCTTACTCTAAATAATTTTTATTTCCTTTGAATAGGTAATCATGTTTTTGATAATCAGTTATGTTAATTATTAATAAATAATTATAATTAATGCAACAAATCGTCATCTTTATATAGATACACACACACACACACACACACACACATATATATATATATATTTTTTTTTTTCTTTGTTACGTGCTCCATTATAACTCTGTGAGTTCGATAATGGACCCACGTCCGAAACTCGAGTCACAAAGTAAGTGATATATAATAGT
>WYDF02127221.1:0-10013 GCA_009867245.2 Adranes taylori
TTTTAATGCAATAATCATATATGCATATATATATATATTTATATATATATATATATATATATATATATAATTTTATTTCTTCAGAGAAATCAGCCAAGTATGAATTTATATTCTTTGTGAACGAACCCATCAAATAACAATATAACTTAGTTTGACATCTTTATATGTTCTTACAATGACAAGAGTTTTGCCTACCAGAATGATCAAATTATGTAAATATGTAATATATTGTGCTCTCGCGATGATGTTCATTAAGTATTATTGAGTCACTCAAGAATAATTTGCTTTCATCACTATTTCGAATCTCTAACTTAAGAACTCCAAAATGTTATAAGTAATATTTTGTCAAATCATGATAACACAGCCCTGCAATTTTTCGGTTGTATTATGTTTTTCAAGTTTTGATGATAGATTCCTATGTATGTTTGTGCGCTGAATCCAAAAACGACCTTAGTTCCTTTCCATCACGTCAAAAATTTTTGCAAATGGCAATTTATCAAAATGTGTTATATACCGAAAAAAAATCAAAAAAATATAAGAATACTGACAGATTTACATACATAGAAAATGCTGCCAGCCGTTGGTTTATGAAGAAATCGAATCGTTGACATCATAAGCCGGTAGATGACAGCACTTTCGTCATTAAACGTGTTATACATCTCAGCTGGCTGTCAATGTTGACACAACCGTTCTAACGTAACCTCCGCGATCAAAAGTGTTTGTGTCGGCGGATATACGCTAAAAAGAAAATATACAGTGTTCGAAATGGCGTTAAGAGACAGTAAAAAGTCTGCAGAATCCTTTTTTACATCTGTGGTGGGTTAATGGTGTCAAGACAAAAAAAACATAATAACATCATTAGTGCGGCAAGTGTATCTCGCGTATTTCGTTGTAAAAGTAGGAGATCAAGACAAAACTTGGGCGCCCCACTATGTTTGCTACACGTGTGTTGAAGGAATGAGACGGTGGTCAAACGGTGAACAACATTGTTTCAGATTTGGCGTTCCGTATGGCTAGAGCCACAAAATCATAGTGATTATTGTTACTTTTGTTCAACCGGTGTTCACGGTTTCAATGTAAAGAATAAAAAGAACATCGTCTATCCAAATCTGCCATTGGCTTTACGTCCTGTCCCTTATGGTCCAGATGTACCAATGCCTGTGCAACCAGAACATTTACCTGAAGTAGATGGTTGAGACATCGAATCATGTGAAGGAACCGAACATAACGAAGTGGAGTATGAACCTGGTAATTCTGCTCCACAACCATTTACACAAACTGAACTGAACAATTTGATTCGCGACTTACATCTGAACAAAGATGGTTTCGAATTTCTTGGATCACGGCTTAGAGATAAGAATTTGCTCGCAGATTCGTTTTCCTGGTTCAGGTACAAAGAAAAAGATTTTATTCCATACTTTTCGGAAGATTAGGCTTAGTATTCTGCAATCATATGTGTGGACTGCTTAAGACATTCAACATTCCGTACGAAAGCCTGATTGGAGATTATTCTTTGCTTCGTCGAAACGAAGCCTTAAAGTTGTCCTGCTTCACAACGGAAAGAGGTATGCGTCATAACCCATAGGGCATTCTGTACACTTACAAGAACAAGGTGTGACAATTTACAATTTGTTCTCCAGAAAATTAAGTACGACGATCATAACTGGATCATGTGTGGTGATCTCAAAGTAATATCGATGATCCTTGGACAGCAAGGCGGGTACACAAAGTTTCCTTGTTTTTTATATGACTGGGATAGCAGAGACCAGGAAAATCATTGGAAACTGATAGATCGGCCACAACGAGCGTCATTGGAACCTGAAGTAAATAATGTGCTCCAAAAACATCTCATCGCGTCGACGAAAGTTATCCTTCCACCTTTACATATTAAATTAGGCTTGATGAAGCAATTTATGAAAGCCTTACCAAAAGATGGTAAATGTTTCCAGTACATTTGTAACGAATTTCCAGCCTTGTCAACCGCAAAATGAAAAGAAGGTGTCTTTACGGGTCCAAACATTAGAAAACTTTGTAAAGATTGAAATTTTGGAAAAGAAATTAAAGTTGTTGAAAAAGAAGCCTGGCTCAAAGACATAGTAACCAAGTTTCTGGGCAACAAGAAGGATCCGAATTTCAAGTCTATCGTTGAAGTACCAAAATTTAGGCTGTTCCATGAGTTTAGAGGTTCATTTCCTACATTCACATTTGGACTACTTTCCTGAGAATCTGGGTGCTGTTAGTGAAGAGATGGGTGAGAAATTCCATCAAGACATCAAAACAATGGAAAAGCGTTACCAAGGAAGATGGAATGCTACAATGATGGCGGACTATTGCTGGATGTTGCACCGAAATGATCTCAAAAGAGCGCATGCACGGAAGAGCCTGAAAGATAGCATGACTGGTCCAAAGAGACGTCGACACAACGACTAAAATTGACATTTTTTTATTTTTTATATTCTATTGTATTATGTCGATTATAAGCCGCAAAATAGTACGTTCTATACGAAATTAATCTATTTCACTCTGTCATTAAAAAAGCAACATATCTAGGCTATACATTCGACAGTATGCTCTGTTTTAAGTCACACATAACAAGAAGAGAAAAGTTCCTCATCAAGCCAATAAACAAACTATATCTTATTCTAAAACACGACTTGAAACTTTCATTAAAAACAAGAAAAACAATATTGCAATCAATATTTCACCACAATTAATGCATGGAAACGAAATATGGGTCAGGGCCTTCGAGGCAGCAACAAAGCGTATCAACATAGCTCACAACAAAATACGTTGAAGGATACTTGATGCTTCCTGGTACAGGGTCCAGTCCAGCAAGCAAATGCCAACAAGCAGAATTTAATCGTTAGCGAATAAAATTAAAAGGTGCAAGCCACACCTTCATCAGGGCAGCTCTTCACTCCCGGAGCGAACAAGACTATCCAATAAATAGCACAATGTTAGCACTCGCCTTTAACAAGTTTTCCAGTCTTTTTTATAACCTTTATAGTTTTATTTCACATGTATTAATGAGTGAACTAACCAATTTAAAATCAACTCTTTAATTTCAATTTCAAGGATAGATCAGGGAATGGTTACTTTTCTACAACTTTATTAGAGTTAAAAATTTAAGTTCTAACTGCTTGATTTAGTTTCCAAACTAAAGCACTTTTTCAACAGGCGCATTGAAAACTTCATTTCAATTTTGTTTACGCGCAACGGAATTTTAAAAGCACGAAAATTGCGGGTCGAAGTTGTAAACTAAAATAATTTTCCATATAAACAAAATAAAAATAATATTTTTTAAACAAAATGTAGTTGAAAAATAAATAATAAATTAAATTAAATTTCAAATTAATTAAATTCTACATTCAATCCAAATATTTCAACTGTATAGGGGGGCTTACAGCAAGAGGTTTTTTATAAAAAAAGAATTTTTGAATAAATCGAATTTTTTGGAGTACTGAAATTTAAATTATTTAAAAAGATAGTTTTTCTTACCACATCTTGTCAACATTTTGATTGTATATTTTCTGGATAAAGATTTTAATTCGCTGGTACAAGATGGTGTTTTATATGATCATAGTACCATTCCAGTTCTTGTACCGTATATGAAAGATAACCGCATATGGTAGAGAAAACTCCTATTGAATGTTATAGATTTTTTTAATCGTAAAAATGAAACCACTGCTATTATTCATGTCACCATTACGCACTGGTCTACATATTAAATTAAAAAGATTATTCATTATCTTTACACGTAGTAAGTAAACGGTTTCCGTTGTATTTGGTCTACAGTTATTCCTCGGATAAATGTACAACTACTAAGATGTTGTAAATTCTCACGAATCTTATCTTATATGGAATGAAAATGAAATAAAGAGTAAATTATGAAATTAATATTTCTTATTACTTGTGCCTCAAAAAAATATCTACTCCATCTGGGACTCGAACCCAGACCTTTCGACTGCAGGTCGACTGCTCTTCCAATTAAGCTAACAAGCACTTATTGCAAGACACAAATAATATTTAATATGCAGTTGTTTTCTGTATCTATTGAGATAGGCAACTTATATATCAGGATCGATTCATTCTTCATCAGGTAGATGGAGCCTCCTGGATGTTTTTATTAATGTCTTTTCCGCCTTGCTGGCGGTCGCATGTTATATTGAATATTTGATGTTTCGTGGTTAACCAAAAGAAATTAATAAAAACATCCAGGAGGCTCCATCTACCCGATGATAAACGATCGACGGTAGCAAACAGGTGGCCAAAACCAATCATGACATATAAGTTGCCTATCTTAATAGATACTAAAAACAAATACATTTTAAAAATTATCTGTCTTCGAATAAGTATCCGTTAGCTTAATTGGAAGAGCAATCGAGAGGTCCGGGTTCGAGCCCCGGACGGGGTAAAATTTATGACGGGACACAAGTAATAAAAAATATTAATTTTATAATTTACTCTATTAAATAATGCCAGCGTGGAGGTTTAACCACGAAACATCAAATATTCAATTAGAAATGAAATATGTTGGATATTAAGAAAGTACTCTTTTGAATCCAAACAACCTGAAGTTTGAAACTTGAATGTCTGTGCATTCGTACACGTGTTTGTCCGTATGCATCAATTCCGGAGAGTTTCTCACAATATTTGGTACAAATACCTTAAAGCCAATATATTTTGTAAGGAATCTAAGTTGTGGTCCGAGAAAGCATTGTCATGAATTTGTTCACTTGGAAATAAAAAAACCCAACACATGCGTAGAATGTCTATCAAAACTTTTGACAATCATACTAAAATAATGAATTTCTTTTTTCAAGATTGAACTACGGAAAGTAAAACAAAATTTTAGCCATTGAATTATTTTTTTAACATGAAATTACTGTTTATGCTGGAACAGGAAATGTAATCAAAAATGCTCTATGACGTCATAGTTTTACTTGTTTTAGCTTAAAAATTGCTATTATCTAATTTTTGACGCATTATAAAAACAATATGATGTTTAACAAACCTGATATGTCTAAAAGTGTGACTAAGTTCCTACTAAATAAAAACTGTATCAAATAAGTGACATCATCAGAAAATATTGTATGCATGGTGAATAGATAATAGAAGTGATAAAGACGGTAAATAAATATTTGTGTAAGAGAGGGTTAGAGCTGAAGAGAGAAAACGCAAATGATGATGTACAAGAAGGGAGGATGATGTACAAAAAGGGAATTTACAAGAAGGGAGGTCGTGATATAAGAAAGGATATTTTAAAGTTAGGCGGACAAATGGTAGAGAAGGTAAAAAATTACAAATATGCGGGATATATGTTGTGTCAGAATGAATCATGTAAGGAGCATACGAAAAATACGAGAATAGCCATGGAAAGAATGAGGCGTGTGTGGGAAGGGAAATTTGGTAAATCTGTGAAAATGAAGACCTGGATACTAGATGTGTGTGTGTGAAGAGTATAGTGTGGTATGGAGCGGAAGTTTGGGATATATACGAGAGGTATGACATTGAGAAATTGCATCTAGGATGTTTGAAAAGAATATTAGGACTGGAGTGGTCAACTCCAAGTGAGATAGTGTTGGATGAATTTGATATGTATAAATGTTGGGTTGCAGGTTTCAAGAAAATGGAGCAGTTTGAGAGAAAGGTGTTAATGAATGCGGATAACAGACAGTTAAAGAAAGTATTATATTTGGTAGAGAATGAAGTGCGTAGTGTAGGGTATGAGAATGAATGGTTTAGGACTAGAAAGAAATCATATGAAAGAATCGGAAGGTCGCTTGAGAAAGGATATGAGAAGATGATGGATGGTGAGGAGGTTGCTGGTTAGGTAAAAAAGTTAACGAGGGATATCAAGAGACAAAAAATGTATACATAAGAAACAGCAGATACAACAGTAGATACAAGTACATAATAGTGGACGTAAGTATGCCTGAGTATATGCAGTCTAGATTGAATATGAAAAACAACATACTAGTAGCTAGGTTTAGGTGTGGAATTGAGGAGAGAGGAAATAGTCACTGGATGAACAGATGAGAGAATGGATGTAAAGATGAGAGAATGTGTAGGATATGCGGTAAAAGAGAGGAAAGATGGGAACATTGGGTAAGAAAATAGGCAGGATTGGAACGGGATGAAAGGCGTTTGGCTGAGAATATGAGGATTAATTTGGGGAATAAAGGAAGTGGGTAAATACCACTTACCTTCAACGACGGGTGTTGTCTTCATTCACTTCTTCTGGCAGAACTAAGGAAATGGGTTTAGGTATAAGTAGGGGCTTCCTTCTTATCACACCGGTTGTAAACTATCACGAATTAATTACTTTTGGTAAGAGATTTGTATAGCGCGATGGCATATGGCTGCCCGCTAACAAAAAATAATTACATGCTAAAACTGTTAGCAATCTATCTTCACACGATAATGGTTGATTGTAATCTATTGGTCTGCCTTTCTTTACTTGCCTTCGCTGGCAAGAAAATGCTTAAGCTTGTAAAAGAACACCAAAAGTACATATATAAAGGGTTAGTATAAAAAGGAACAAAACTAATTGTAACAAAACGATATTTTACAAGGAGTGGACGATAAATTTAGAATAAACGATTCTATGCAAAACAAACAAATAGAATATAATGAATGTCAGTGAGTTCCTTTTACTTTGATTATGGCCAGCAGTCTGGGAATAAACAAATTGTAGCCTAATATCTTTTAGTCGACACTCTTCCTCTAACATACTCCAAACGGAGAAATCCATTGGTTTCGAATCGGGTGAATTCGCAACTCAGTTGCAACTCAGTATTTTTGGTACTCAGTTGCATTACCCGTTACGCCACGATCGATGAAAACCAGTGGAGAGCGATAGTTGGCGAACACTGCGGCCCACATCATGACGTTTGCAGATTTTTGCAGTCTGGTCGCCACACCAATGTTGACTTTCCTTTAAGCAAACGCGATTGTTTCGTTTGTTCATCATTCGGTGATTGGTGAAAGTGAAAGCAAGTGCACCAGCTCTTTTACTCTTTCTAGCCGTTGTTTTTGCTGCCGTTCATCAAGGTCAAGATGGTGAACTTTTTGCATCTTGTATGGCTTCAATTGAAATTCATTTTTCAGTATGTGTCGACCGCTCCGATCGGATATTTGCAGTTTTTCTTTTTGCCATTTGTGTTCTCATTCGACTTCTTACAATTAGGCTCACATTTCGCACAATATCTCTGCTTGTTGCCGACTTTTCTCGACCGATTCGGCGGCGATCTGCAACGCTACCGATACCATTGTAACGCAATATGGTGCAGTACACAAATATTTCGGTCACTTTCAAATATTTCAGTTCACGAACGATAAGCTGGTTGTACATTTCCAACCAAATAGAGCGCAATCACACTGTTATGTAACAGAACTGTTTTCAGACCCTGTATTAACAAATAGAATCATCAAACAAGCAACAGTAACCGACTTTCGATTTTTAACATCAGCAAATCCAGGGACTGATCATGAACTGTGTTGGGCAAAATCATGAATAAGAAAACCTGCGAGAAGAAACAGTGCTGACAACTCTAAAACATAATTGAACATCGAGGGTAAAAAGACAATCAATCCAAACATGACATAGTTCAGTAACATAATACCAACACCCAGATGATAAAAAATCCTAAAGGCTTCTACATAATATCATTCAAATGGTTCTTCACAATCAACTCTAATTTCGTAAATATACCAAAAGCAGAACAGATAATTAAATCTTGATGACATTCACCTAACAATACTGCACAATATAACTACAAAACATTTAGAAATTTTCCACAAAAAAAACTTTCTATCATTCTCTTTGCTCTCGACTGTCCTTCTAACACCTTATTTGCTCCATACATCTTCATTTTAACTCACAATTATCCTCCAGCTACATTTCTGGTCTTTCTCCTCCACATTTTACCGCTGCTATACACTTCCTATATTCTTCTAGCAACCAATTTGACATACTTTCCATATCGTAATATTTATTGGGTCGGTGCATAATTATTGCGCTTTTTTTCAAAGAAATTTTATTCAACAAAAAATAACAGCATTTAACAAAAACATCTTTAACTGATTATTCTGGAGCATAATCACCATATACTTCAATTACTGCTTCCCATTTGATTTGCAGCCATCGATTCCACGGGCGAAAATGCTGCTATTCGAAGAGGCAATCCACTCTTTGATGGCGACCACCGAGTCATCCAAATTGGTCCCTTGGAGTTTCTATTGGATAATATAGCGGATGAGGAATTGTACGCAGCCCTTATTGGCGACAACAGATTCGACGGCACTAGTCAAAAGAAACGTCAAAAAAAGGAAGGTTTGCGTTTCGCCAGGTGTTTCACTCAAAGAAATACTGGAAGGCGTCCATTGTAAGAAGGCAATCTGGTGTGTTTGGTGGGACAAGAACGGAATTGTTCATTGTAAAATCAACTCAAAGAGGATTTGTAATTGGTGGAATAACGACCACACTGTGGCGGTTTCGAAATAAAAACGGCAAGCGACAATTAAATATCAACATGAGGTCTATTGACCGCATTGATCTGACTCAACCTGACCGCATTCACGCTGGAATCGAGACGAAAAGACCGCGCGAAAGAAACCACCACGATAATGCGCGTCCATATGTTAAACATCGTGTCGTCGGTCTATCGCCTATAAGGACTGGGAACCTCATCCGCCATATTATCCCATAGAAATGCCTCAATCGCTGAAACAGTGACTCGCGAACAATGTTTAAGACGACTTGGTGGGCGGCATCAAAGAGTGGATTGCCTCTAAGTACAGCAACTTCTTCACTCGTAGATTCGACCGGCTGCCAAACAAATGGGAAGCAGTAATTGAAGTAGATATTGAATGTGAATAGTCATTTAAAGATGTTTTGTTAACAGTTCTGACTTCCTCCTTTCGTCAATAAAAACGGTTTCAAATTTGTAACATTTTAAAATAATTATCGATCGATGTCCCATTTCCATAATTATTTGTGAAAATATGCGAGTCGGCCAACTTCTATCACAGTGCTCTTTCAATTGATTAACGGTACAATGGTAAAAATAGAACTTTTTTGAACATAATGTCAGGTCGATACATAAACCGTCTGACGATGAGTGAAACTCCGAAACGAGCGCTTATCGTACGTTAGTTTATTTAAACTGCAAATATGATCTAAAGTCCATGTATATTGAAAAGTTTATTCAACGTGATAACTATGGTTATATGTGTACGAGGCGATATCAATATAACAAATATTATTGTACCATTTTTAAAAGTTGCAGATAATAACATTAAAATCGGACAAAATCCTAGCAACGGTTCAAAATTATTCAATTCAGTAACTTCCTTGATTTATGCAAAATATTAAATTTGTTCAAAGGAAAATATTCTTTGATAAACAAGGACTAATTGTAAATGACTATTATTTGTTATAAAATAATTCCTTCTAAATAAGATTATTTTTTACATGTCAACGAAAATAAGTTTGACTTAAATAGCTCAGATCAATACTAATTAATATTTAATAAACAAATTATCAGATCAATATTTTAACAATAGTTATTAATACATAGTGATTAGCTTGTTACTAACAAGAATTTGTGAAAGTTGTCATTTTCTCTTCGTGCGTTACATTATAAATTTAACATGAAAATTTTTTTTTCTTATAATGCACAATCCTTCTTCCTCGCCACAGACATAAGTGTCTAATAAAACAGACATCAGACATCAAACTTACAAGAAATTAGTAACTTAAGGCTATTTCTAAAACTAAATGTAACTCTAATTCTAAGTTATTCTATTTCTAAATTATATAAATGATAATCTGCGATATCTGCGTCTCTTTAAAATAAACAGCTTGGCCTTAAACTTCAATATCAAATATAAAAGTTTTTTTAATTGACAGCTTAAAGCAGTGATTCCCAAAGTGGGCGCTGCAGGAAACCAGGGGGGCGGTGAAAGCATAAAAGAAAAAAGAAAATAATTAGAAAAATGGTAACACTTAT
>WYDF02127232.1:0-10013 GCA_009867245.2 Adranes taylori
CTAATCTAGTTAAGTCAAATTGCTAAAAATCCTGGAATACCAAAATTATAATTGCATGATGCGCCAAAAATCAATTAAAATTTATACTCCTACGAAGTTCCAACGCTGAACCTGACGGCTGGCTGATGAACGAATCCACAGATGTTACAATTCAAGAATTGGGAAATCTCCAACAGATGCTTAAGTCTTCGCCAACGTTGGCATCCGAACTTCAGATGCACGTAAAATATTCACTAACTTACCCAATCTGGGCTTTTACCAACCACTAAAGCCTACTGGCTTACGTTAAAACAATACCCCATAACCCAATTTTAAATTCCGATTTATTTTATCTAAAGTCATTATGCTCTTGGCAAAAATGGATCACTCCAACTTTGGCGTGTTCTTGGTCGTGATCGACAGACGAGAGTGAATCAAGGATACAATCCATATTCGGCCTCCCAATGCCCCATGAAGATTAATCCCCTCCTATTTCCCTCAAACTCCATCTCGACATTTATGTCAGCTAAGAACCGCCAACTCCATTTACCCAGAATTATAAATTTACTTACGTTTGCTATCCCCTCTTATTCCTACCAAAGGAAAAATCGAGACGAATTCAGAATCTGAAATATGCCCAAACATTGATAGTTCACAACTCAGTATCGCCGTCTACCCGTACCATTTCCTTTATTCAACACATTACTTAATTTATCACTGAATATTCCCCCTAATATATCCACACAGGCTACTCTTGCCTTACCTCGTGGTAGATGTATCATATCCTCTTAATGGAGTCACTAAAATGAACAAACTATTCTTCTCAAATACATCGCATAATTGTGACCACTACGTTAAAGTGTCACCCCTCGCGCCATCAGACTTAACCAATCTAAACCTGCAAACACAAGTAGACGCTCTATTCTAACAATCATTGATTTGTTGACTATTGACCCGCAGTCTGCGGATCTACCAAACGTCAGAACGCGATTCTAACCTGACTTTTCATTCACAAATAAGTCTATTATTTATCAAAAATGACAACAACTTTAAATGAACTAATTAAATTAAATTTTCGATCTAAATTTTAAGCCAATAATAACAATGTTTTCTGGTGACAAAATCTCTTTTTAAATCAACTTAACGTAGCCGGAATAAAATCAGTCTCAACATAAACTGCAACTACGGAATATCCACTAGATCAGGGAATTAGTGAAGTGTTCACAAAATTAAAGAACTGGCTGAAAACCAAATCTAATCATGACGTCTACAACAGACAAATTCAATACTTTATTACCAAAACAAGATTCAATTTTAGGACGGAACCCATTTCCAAACCTCAGGTAACTAAATATGCATAATAATTTAGATGCAATTACGTACATTGCTAACCGAAGGGTTTATAAATTAGCCTAAATCCTTCTGACAAATTCTCACAGAGTCAATCGACAATTAAGAAAATCATCACATAACCCATTCCCGACGTATTACTAGATAAGCACATATACTTAAGACGTAAGCCCTTTTTAACTGACCTTTTCGCTGCCTAATGACAAAACAGAGTATTGCTTCACGATATTAAATATTATTAATATAAATGTAATTAAGTATATTTCCAACCGATCAGAGTACGTTTCCAACGGATCTAGGATCAGAGCTCATAAAATTGGCTAAACTTCTGTATGAAAGATTTAAATTTCAACCTCAAATTTCCTACAATAACACAGCGGTTGCAATATGTGACATATTATTTACATGTAACTATATGTATGTTTAAATTAATCGGCGGGAGATTTATTTATCTCGCACCAGTTATTCTCGATAGTTCATCAGTTTCCACAACAACTATGTATGCCAAGATTTCCGTATAAAAGCTTAGCCAATTTTTAATGTGTCTTTAATCTCTTTTGCGAGCATTTCACGAATTGTGGAGACATAATTTAGAATTAAAAAGAATAATAATCCATATTTTGGCCATAGCGAGCGATTATCGCGGCCTTAAATACGATTTGCTTTAAGGAAGTGACATCGTTATTGAAATCATTCTATCATTTTTCTTTTTCGAATCAACAATCAAATAAAATCTCTGGTAAATAAAATCCCCATATGAAAATCGCCCCATCGATTTTCATATTACTCATTGTTTTCTACATCCTTTTCTCTAATTCGCAAATATTCTAAGTCTCCCCTTTATCCACAAATCTTGTCAATGCGGAAAAGTAGTGCGCGTGTAGTAGTCAGAAAAAGAACTTGCGACCATATTGACCTCCAAGCCACCCGTCCAGTAACGCCGTCCACGGACACCGCGCTATTTAGTAGACATACCCGCACTAATACGTCGCCTAGTCAACCAGAGGGCCCATAATTTGAGTTAAAGAAATATAATAATTGAACAGATATTCTGATATTCAAATATGTCGGCTCTTTCTTATTGCGTACGAAAGGGAGCGGAAGAACAGAGAGCGTAAATGCGAAGAATAGCTTAATGTACCAAGAATTGCGCTATAATTGCCTTCTTCCTGTTGAGGTGCGTTGTTGCCGCTATCGTTATTACTTTCGTTATTATTCGCATTTTCTTCGTCATCAATTTTTTATTCATCCATGTTCAAAAAAAGTAAGTAATTACACAAATTACGGTATTACACTCCCGATAGTAACTAACTCCCGAAACGGAAAAATGGGCACCGTAGCTGGCGCTGCACTTCCGCCCGCTTTATTTAATTTTCTTGATTCTATTAGCCACGATTGTCCAGGCCATCTGGTATCTGACAATCGTGCTGGGACTCGACACTAACTGGAACAATAGCTTTCTGCACCAGGAATAGCTCTGTTTTTGTTTTATTCCTGTTGACTGTAGCGTTGCAATTTTCAGTTATATTTTCCAGCTTCTTGTTGTTAACATTTGCTTCTGGATCACTATAATCCTCCTCTTCGTCTTCTTCACTTGAATCGCTGGTTTTAGTAATACGATACTTTTGCATCAATACATTGCGTGTGACATACTTTTGACCTCCTACATATTCAGTCCTAATATGGTCGTCCTATCAACAACTGCACAATGTTACGTTATCCATAGTTTACCCAAGGTTTCGATTATTACGAGCATTTTCTTCGTCATCCAGTTTCTGGATCTCAACCAGCGAGTCCTCCGCTCTATTTTTCAGACTTCCAATGTTTCCAGAGATAACATCTTTATCTTTGAAGCTGAATACTTCACAATTACTTGCCATTTTCTTTTTGCCTACGTTAGAAGAACATAAGCATATTCAATTAACATAAATATGGTCAATTGAACAGAGATTCTGATATTTAAATATTTCCGCTCTTTCTTATTACTCCCGTTTCAATATATCTTCATGATGTCCTTCTCTCTAAAGGAGACTGAAGAGTGGCCAGAGTAGATGGCGCTGCACTCATGTCCGCTTTATTTAATTTCCTCGATTCGATCGGTCACGATTGTCATCGGTCGTGGCCAACTCTGAATCTACCAATCGTGATTTTGCTTGACACTGACGGGAGCAACAGTTTTTTTTTTGTACCAAGAATAGCTCTATCTTTGTCTTCTTTCAGATGACGTGCGCATTGCTACTTTAAGTTTCATTTCCATATTTCTCGTTATTAACATTTACTTCTGGATCACTGTAATTCTACTCATCTTTAGTCGAGTAGTTGGTTTCAACATACCGATACAATACCGATACAACATACCGATACCAATAAATTCTGTGTGACATCTTTTTGGTCGCTTACTAGTTCATCCCTAAAATGGTCGTCTACGCAACAATTGCCACTATTGCGTCATCCATAGTTTGCAAAGATTCCTTTCTTTGTTATTAATCAGATAGCCTTCCGCCATATCTTTATGGCTCTCGATGTCTCCAAAGATAACATCTTTATCTCTGTGGAATAGGTCACAATTACTTGCTGTTTTCTTTTCGCCCACGTTCAAAGAAAATAAACATATATAATTAACATAAATTCAATTGACCTCTCAATGCAAACGACATGAGAGGCGAATGACTATGGTTTTCAGTTTGACTTCGGAAACTTGCATAACTCGGACTCTATTGAACGGATTTCAATGAAATTTGACGAGAAGGTGGAGGATTTTTGCTGCCAAATGTCCAGACAATTTGATCTTGATCAATACAACATGACAGAAATAATTTATTATGAATTCCTTCAACAATTCAAACCTCAAGATAAACAGCTAAAAATTTACACAGCTTTAGTCCACTACAGCACACAAGCTGTATATCTTGAGCTAAGAGTAATTCTCCTCTCGTATTGTTTACATTGAGAGGCGAATGACTATGGTAGTTAGTTTTACTTCTGAAATTCGCATAACTTTGGCTCCATTGTACCGATTTCAATGAAAGTTGGCGCAGAGGTGATTTTTGTAAACAATTTGATCTTGATTGAGGCGAAATACTTCATTTTGAATTTCCTGAAAAATGATTTAAATTAAATAAAAGTTGTACTTCCATATTCTTTTTACTATTATTTGCGACCGGTTTTGACTTTAAAAAATCATCATCAGGGATTACAACAATTGAATCATACAAAAGAAATTATGATATGTATATAAATCTATAAATATGAGATGTGTAGCTTTTTTATTATTATGTATAACATTTTTTGTAAATTGGTATCTGTTATTTATATACATATATGTTTCTTAATTTAATAGTTGTGAATATTTTATATGTGACTTACGTATTTTCATAATTTCTTTTGTATGATTTTATTATTGTAGTGTCTGATGATGATTTTTTAAAAATCAAAACCGGTCTCAAATAATAATAAAAAGAATAAGGAAGTACAACTTTAATTTATTCATGTTTAACCGGAGTTTTGAATTTTCGAGGAAATTTAAAGGGAAGTATTTTGCTATTTTGTATCAATCAAGATCAAATTGTCTGAGGATCTGGCAGCAAAAATCCTATACCTATGCGCCAAATTTGATTGAAATTGGTGTAATAGGGCCACTATAAACCATAAACTAAAAACCATAAACATTCGCCTCACGAGAGGCGAACGACACGAGAGGCGAATGACTATGGTTTTCAATTCGACTTTTGAAACTCGTATAACTTGAGCTCTATTAAACCGATTTAAATGAAATTTGGCAAACATGTGCAGAATTTTTGCCACCAGGTCTCCATACAAGTTGAGCTTAATTGATACAAAATGGCGGAAATTGGTCATTTCGAATTTTCCCTTAAGTTCAAAGCTCAAAATAAGCGGCAGAAAATTTAGACGATTAGTCGTCATTTTCGATTCGTCCACGCTCAAAGAAAATTAATATAATAGAAATTCTCGGTACAAATTAACTCCTGAATCCCGCGCCTGCTATTGATAAAGAAATATATTAAAATAAACATAGCAAATTAACTGATATTCTGATATTTAAATAGGTCCGCTCTATCTTAGTGAGCCCGACTCTACGTATCTGATCTGCCTAAGGGCGCTTTCTCTAAAGGAAACGTAAGGGATGCACTTTGCACGCGATTTTTATCGTATATTTTAAGGGCATCTTCTTTTGTTCAAACCAACCCCTCGTCGAAGGCTAAATAACGTAAAGTTTATATAATCTCAATCAAAATACGTCAAAATCGGTTATTAATTAAATATGTAGCGCAGGTTGTATATCAGCTAAAATAATTGATTTTTATGTAAATGTTACGCAACTTACCATTTCTAACTACTCGGAAGACAGAATTTAATTAAGTTTTATTTATGAACCATAATGATTTTCTGTGGTTTCATTAATTTCAAATGTAGAGCAATAATTAACATTTAACAGAATAGAACTTAGACATTTCAGTTTGATGTGCCTATATAATTTCATTAATAGAAATTATTTGGTATTAAGAAGCCCTTCGTATACTAACTGTTTTGTAAATCACTATTAACTAATATGGTGTATATTGTCACGTTCTATTTGGGGGTAGAAGGTTGCTCTCCGACGTGACATTGGTGAGAGAGGAAACTTTGAATGGGTTAACGCACAGTTCCCTCTTTCACCTTCTAAGTACTAAAATCAGTTTAGAAAAATACATTTTGTTTTGATACTTCAATTTATCTAACACAGTAACGCCATGTATTCCAAACATAGGCAAATACGGTAGCATTCAATCCTAAACTGCAATCTAGCTAAGATTATCCGTCAAAACGGATTGCAGATTTACTACTCTCCAACAGAGAGCGCCATACCTAGTACATTTTACGCATATTATTTTTAGATCCGCATAAAACTCTTATGCCGTATTTGACCAGTGAATACGAAATCCGAAAACCGATAAGCGCTACGGTGCACTATCACTGCTTATATACTATGCGTCATTTTTTGTTAATTATTAATTAATGTTTAGATGGCATTTATACCACCGCCTGATTAATTTGCTTTGTTTATTATTATTACGTCATTGCTTTGATTTGATTTTGCTAATTGGACATTAATTCATTTGGTTATTTTTGACATTTTTATTGTGCATTAATATCTTTCTTTCTCTGTTTTGTCTAAAGAATAATAGGTGGTTTTGTTAAAACTTTAATGGTGTTTCACTCGTTAGTGGATAACTTTATTGCAGATACCTGCAAATCTAGGATACCTAGTTCTCTTGTCAACTGCAACTACCCGAACCCATAGAGAGCCTCTGAGGACCGGAATAACAATAAAATCTGTTCAGAAGTGCGGTCTCACTTTAATCTGACCTTCCCTGGAGCCCGATGACGTTTTCGTAAAGCCGTTTCAGTCTGTAACTATTTAAACCATTTGCGATGGTCGCTGGGCTCCCCATTAGTAGCATCGCGTGTGGAAGTCCCATTAGCGTGTTAAACAGATTACGGGAAGTCGTCACATAGATTTGGCATTTGTGCAGACACATTGGTGTCTCGCTGTCAATTTACCGCTGACGGCACTACGCTGTGGTTGTTGTTGTTACAATTTGGATGGCCGAGCACAGACTATAAAGTTCTTGCGAGGAGAAGCGACAATTCAAGAAAGATTGGACCACACAGAAGAAAAGGACTTCCAAAGGAAATGGGATAATAAGAAGAGAGACAGAAAGTACCGAGAAATAAAAATAAGAAAGAAATATGTTAGGTGAAAACGAAGAAGGTGAAAGGCAGGCTGCCGTATTTTCGTTTAAACGTCTTCTGCGCTTTGCACTGCTACAGTCAAGCCATTTGACATTGAAGCAACTTTATTTTCGAACAAACTAATTGCGGTCGCTCTGTAAATACAGTCGAGCCAATTCGCGCCTTACTACAAACTTTCTGTTCCACTACGATTTTTTCTTTTGCTACGAATTCACCTTTGACTACATTTCTACCTCCTACTAAGATCTTAACTTCTATAACGATTTTGTTGTAACTTCTCTACGATTAAATCTTTTTCTAACTCCGCCTCTTTTCTGCGAGTACTCCCTCTACAACTATTCCTTGTATGTCGCACTGGAAAATTACGGGTCAAAGTAGGAATAGCTGACGAAGAATATCCAAGATTGGACGAACTAACCAGTAAAGAGACGCCCATCGCATCTAAATTGGAAGTATTTTATCAAGAATTATACGCAAACCTCATAAAGAATCGATCAATTACATAATGTGATAAATTTCATTTAAACAATTAAATGTTGTTCTACATATTTTGACATGTAGTGGTTAAAGATAATTCCTTATTGAACTTTTACCCTGCGATAATCAAATATTATTTTTATCCATTAAACTTTATTTTTTTTAAACTGTGTTTATTCTTTCTCGGTCATCATCAACGGTCATTATCATCAACCTACGCTATAGTACTAAATAAAGTTATTATGTTAATTATTGAGTCAGAATATTTGTACTTATAATTCCCTTTAGCTTATCACCACTGAATAAATAAAAACACTGGACTTTGCAACCGGTAGGGTTTAAGGAACTTTACTGCATTGATTACACCAGACTAACATAAACTTAACGACCCTAACAACAACAAACCGTCCCTTATGGCACTGACTGATAAAATAAAAGAAAGTTGCTTTAGCTTAATAGAATGTGTTGATAATGTTGAACGAAAGTTTACAAGCAATGTTCAACCATGGACACTGCAAAAAATGTAGATATATTTTAATATTTTAGTAAAGCATAATTTTGAGGATCATACTCCAAAATACTTCCGCTTAACGGTTGTACACATGATATTGATAATTTATAAATCAATATTAATTTAAAAGAGTTAATCGAATGCCTGGAGAATATGAACTACGGTTCTTATGCTCCCTGATATTTCGCAAGACTGCTATGAATAAAATTAACATTCTATGTAAATGTAAATTATATGCTTGTTGTGGTAGTCCATTTCAATAAGGGAATCCTCTAAACAGGATCACGTCAGTACGTAGATATTGTACTCAAAACATATAGCACGTTCATATCATCATATTCCATATCAATTCGTATTACAATAAATGTACATGAGCTATCGACAACAAATTCATGTTTATAGTTGATACGATTAATAATGTGACATATCTTAATAGCAAAAGAACGTTGACGCATATTCCTCGAGGTCAAGTGCGATGACTTTTGAATATGTAGTATCATAATTGTTCTGATGAAATAAAGCAAAACGCTTAGGTGTGTCATACTAAAAGGTACTTAGCATTAAATTCTGCGTTTCACTCATTCACGTTGATCGAGCGATAGCTCCATTGTAATAAACTACGCTCTAATTATAAAGAGTAAATTTACTAAACAACCACCCTCTTGTACAAGTAGTTTAAATAGATATTCTTGATTTTAAAAATAAAATGATCTACACCATGCAATTAATGAATTGAATCCATACTTACTCATGCGTGCGAATAGTGAAACAAATATGGCGTTTAACATTTGTTAATTTACATCTCAATAAATAACAAATAAAATACTTACAAATTTTTTTGTTCATCCGTCATAATTTAATTTATAATTACTTTTAGGTAACGCACAATGACCTTACTTATTTAATCAGAATTATTTTAAACTACTTCGATTAATATATTTTGGTTCTTTATATAATTTATTATTAAAATACTGACCGCTACATGCTGCTAGGTCTCATGCCTAATTATATAATACTGTCCCGTTACTAATATCCACATCTGGATTAATTTATGACTTTAGTTTGATTAATTATTATTTGAATCAGAATTAATACATAATTATATTTTTACGAAACTCACTGTTAGAGATTTCTTCGGCCGGTGCGAAAATTGAGTGTCGTTCCAAGCATCTTGTGTGCCGTTTTTATTCATTTCAGCGTCCCCTTTCTTGCTGTCCTGTCTTGATACAAGTCATCTATGTGCATACTTCACTAATTGCTTCTAGCTCTTATTAATGCGCCTGTCTGCTCACATACATCTAGCAGGTGACACTGGTCGACGGGTGTTCAACCATATACAGTGTAAAAATCTGTAGATATTTTATAAATGTTTTATTAAAGCACAAATGTTCAGTATGTTATTAAGCACAGCCTTAAAGCATACACAAAGGTGGTGTTTTGGGGATGAGAGAATTATAGTCCAAAGTACGTCCGCTTAACTGTTGTACACAAGATATGTATTTCGCTTCCTGGTATTTCGCAGAACTGTTATTAATAAAATTATTATTCAATGTAAATGTAAATTATATGCTTGTTACTATAGTCCATTTTAATAAAGGAATCCTCTAAACTGCCTCACGTAACAAGCAAAGATTCATAATTGTAAAAATCATAAAGAAAAGAAAAGGAAAATACAATTCTATGTCCTTGCTCTTGTGTTCCAGTTAATAAAGAAAACTACTCTTATTCGAGCAGGACCGAATGAAATAAAGCAAACCGCATAGGTGTTCCATACCAAAAGGTACCCTATATACTTTTCATTTATTTCGTTAAATATCACGTATACTTTGTTATACTTATATATAAACGTCTAAGTTTGTGCGTCCGTCTGTCTGTCTGTCGTATTTGTGTCTAGAACGCTTTTGATTTTATTATATCAAGCATTTATGTGCGAGTGAGATAG
>WYDF02127243.1:0-10013 GCA_009867245.2 Adranes taylori
CACTCATTCGCCCAATGCTCCCACGTTTCGTCCATACGTCCACATATCCTACATTTTCTTTCACTCTCTCTCATCCAATATCTATTCCCTCTCTCAATACACCCACACCTAAACCTTGCTATCATTCTTTTCTATCAAAGTTTCACTACGGGTGTTTACCCAGACGGTGTGAAGGTAGCACGAATTGTATCTATATTTAAAAAAATGACTCGACAAAAATAGAAAACTACAGACCAGTATCCGCATTATCAGTATTTTCAAAAATTTTTGAATCCTGAAAGAATATTTTGAAAGAATTTATAACTATTTTAAATAGTTTAATTTATTCTCTGTTTCTAAACGTGGATTTAAAAAACCGATCTGTAACAACTGCTATTTATGACTCCTTAAAATATATTACGGAAGAACTAGATAAAAAATATCAGATTCTGGGTTTATACTTCGATTACACCAAAGCATTTGATACAATAGATAATAAAATTTTATATCTAAAATTAGAAGCTTACGGTATAACATATATAAGTCTAAGGCTGATTCAATCATTCCTCACGAACACAAGCCAAGCTGTAGAAATAACTCAAAGTCATGGTCATCTTGTAAATCGCAAGTATCGGTCAACGTATTTAGATATTGAAACAGGAATACCACAAGGTTCAAAATTGGCTCCTCTTCTTTTTCTTATATATGTAAATGATCTACACACAGAGTTTCAAGGCGTAGAACAGCCTCGAATATGTAACTATGCTGATAACAACATAGAATCGATAACGCGTTTAGGGAATTCAGCCGTAGAAACATTAAATTCGTGGTCAAACACAAATAGATTAAAATTAAATAAAGCCAAAACTTGCTTTGCACATTTTCGTAATTCTCATTTAGCGACTTTTGAGAGCAGTCACCTTATTAAATTGGAGAGTGAAAGTATAAAGACGTCGAAGAATGAGAAATTTCTGGGTATTAACATTCAAGAGTCATTGAACTGGCAATGTGAAATCGATCCTATTTGTAGTAAACTAAAAGTACAGCGTTTGCAATTTTACAAATAAGAGATGAGGTTAGTTTAGAAGCATTGCTTGTATTCTACTGTGCTTTCGCGCAAAGTCACATAACATATGGTCTACTGTTTTACGGAATCTCTTCAGAAACTTAAAGATTATTGATTCTCTAGAAGCGAATTGTAAGAAGAATTAACTTTGCGTTTGTGGGCGTGACCGCTGTCGACCACTATTCATAAAATTGAAGATAATGACTATTATTTCACTGTACATTTATGTCAGTGTTATGTATGTTTTTAAAAATAAGAGTAAATATTTAAAAAAAACAGCGACATTAATAGGAGTATGTCCACAAGATATGGAAATTGTTAAGTATACTTTTTCATATATCTACATTTTACTAAAAACGTACGCATTACATGTGCATTAAATTATTTAACCAACTGCCACCAAATTTTCTCACAATACTATTTCCTCACAATATACTTGAGGAAATAGTATTTAACCGTGAAGCAAAAATATTTTTTACAAAAAATGCATTTTATATCATAAATGAATATATGAGTACCTGATTATCAGAAATAATGCTAATGTAACATCCGTGAGTCACTTTTCTGTATTCATTTTTCTTCCTTTTCTCTATTTATTTATTATAGCTGATTGGTAATCAGAAGGTTTTAGAATTTCGGGTTTTAAAAACAGTTTTAAGTATTATATTTATATTTCTCGTATTTTATAATGAAGTGTCTTTCCTGTAATAAATCAGTACAATGACCAAGTTGCATATCCACTTTAACTGTAATTTAATTTATTGCTGCGTGATCGGAAAAGTGCCAATGGACACACTATATGTTTTATGGATGTGTATGTATATATATAAATATATAAATATGCATATATGTTTTGGTATATTTATTTATTTTATTTCAGTTATTTATTTAAATATCCACTTGTGTATATCACTTTTTAAAAACTATGGAATAGGAAAAACAGTTATGTTCTACAGTGACAATTGTGCAGCTCAAAATAAAAATAAATTTTTGATAGCTATGGATTTATAAACTGTGGAAAACTATGACAGAAGAAATTAACCATAAGTACCTTGTCGTTGGTCACACGGAAAATGAAGGCGATTCAATGCATTCTTGCACTGAAAAGGAAAGATCAAGAGTACTTAAAAATGGCCCCCTTTATGTTCCTTCTGACCTAGTAACTATTGGTAAATCAGCTAGAAAACGAGGTAGACCATACGAAGTCAATCAGATGGCAACTGAAATTTTATTGATTGGAAAAAAATAACCAAAATAATGGGAACGAACTTTAATAGAAATGAAAAAGGCGAGAAAGTTTATTTAATGATATTAAAATAATTAAAGTACAAAAAAGTGAACCCAACAAAATTTTGTATAAGACCTCATACAAACAAAAAGAATTTGAAAATATTAACATAAAAATAAAAACAAGAACACTACGAGCAGTTAATATGACTAATCCTCGCTTACGACAGAGCATCACCAATAGCAATTAACGAAAAGAAAACGACTTATGTAGTTTGTACAATTATAATTTAATACTAAAGAAACATCAGAATTTTTTTAGATCATTGTCAGCATCCGCTAGTACCAATAAGGACGATTCTGACTAATTCTATCATTCTTCATTTTTTTAAGTTTTTTATTAGCTTATTAATTGTTCATGTAAAAGTAAATTTTGTTATTTTTAATTTTTAGGTAAGAAATGTAGTTCATTTTGTATTTGTTTTTAATACAAATTTCCAACAAATAAATTAAGTATTTTTATTTGTTTGAAATGTACAATAAAATTGTAAACATCTAGACTATAGAGTTACATTAGGCCATCTAACAAAAATACAAAGATATCTTGTAAAAATTAATAATCTTTTAATGCAACACTAGGTCAAGTAACTTTTTTCTAATTATTCGTCAATTTTTTGTGTAAGCATTTATATAAAGCATAAAAAGTTAAGTGGCTAACCAAAATTCTATGTAAATTTATTTAAAACTAGAAAAGTTATTATAAATTGAATTTTTGTCAAATCCTTATTTCCATTTTTCTCATAACTAACTGTTTTTAGATGTCTTACTGTTGCTTTGCTACAGTAAGAGAGGTCTGGGTCCGGTCCTGCTCAGGGTATACATTTTGTCGAGACAAAAGTAATAAGAAACATTGATTTCATAATCTACTCTATTAAATAATGCCAGCGTGTAGGTTTAACCAAGAAACATCAAATATTCAATTAAACATGCGACCACTCGCAAAGCGGAAAATGAATGAATAAAAACATCCAGGAGGCTCCATCTACCCGATGACGAATGAATCGATCGATGGTAGGAAACAGATGGCCAAAACAAATCCTAATATAGATGCCTATGTTAATAGATACGGAAAACAAATACATATTAAAAATTATTTATGGCTTCGAATAAGTACCCCTTAGCTCAATTGGAAGAGCATCGACCGGTAATAGAGAGGTCCGGATTCGATTCCCCATCAGGGTAAACATTTTTTCGAGGCACAAGTAATAAGAAATATTAATCTCATAATTTACTCTATTAAACATGTATTTTGTTATATTGCTTAATGCTTATCTCGCATACTTCTCATTAAACCAGGTGTTGTAATACCTATATATCATCAACTGACACAAATCGTCACTTCCCATTTCATCTTTGCTACATCGTTGCTTTGCTACAGTAAGACATTTAAGTAAGCGACGATATATCTACAGTAAGCGACGATATAGATGAAATGGGAAGTGACGGTTAAACCAGCGTGGAGGTTTAACCACAAAACATCAAATATTCAATTAAACATGCGACCGCCAGCAAATCGGGAAAGAAATTAATACAAACATTCAGGAGACACCATCTACCCGATGACGAATGAGTCAATAGACGGTAGCAAACAGATGGCCAAAACAAATCCTGATATATTAGTTCCCTATCTTAATGGCTACGGAGAACAAATTTATATTAAAAATTATTTGGGTCTTCGAATAAGTGCCCGTTAGGTTAATTGGAAGAGCAATCGACCGGCAGTCGAGAGGTCCGGGTTCGAGTCCCGGACGGTCTAAATATATTTTCGAGACGCAAGTAATAAGAAATATTAATTTCATAATTTACTCTATTAAATAATGCCAGAGTGGTCACCAAATCATCAAATATTCAATCATCACGAAACATCAAATATTCAATTAAACATGCGACCGCCAGCAAAGCGGGAAAGAAATGAATAAAAACATCCAGGAGGCACCACATACCCGATGACGAATGAATCTAAGTGCCCGTTAGGTCAATTAGAAGAGCAATCAACTGACAATCGAAAGCTTGGCATTATTTAATAAAGAAACATCAAATATTCAATTAAATATATTTTATTTAGTTTTAACGAGTGTAATATGTTTTATGTAAATAATATTTCTATACCTGAAAATATAAAAATTGTTTTTTGTACTATTTAAGTGTATAATATTGTAGATAAAATAATGCAAGAATTGTTTAATGCCAAATGTGTACTTGCCATCGACCATACATATTTCGTTTACCCTAACAATTAATGACTAATTTGTATCGTTTCTCCGAAAATTGTATTTCTATTAAAATATTATCAAAGTGAATATTGAAACAATATATCAATTACTTTGTGGATTATATCGAAACTAATGAGGGCCTGATGTTTATTGTTTTCCCTCGTTCAATAATGGATATTTTCATAATAAACCGTATTTTTTTAATTACAACTTCTCAATCGTAGCAATAATTTCACGATATAATATATGTAAGATATATAATGGCTACTATTTGATAATAATAGCGAAAAGTTGCTAAAATGGTACCACAAAGAATGCCGTAAATATGCTTACAAAGGAAATTAGTATACTATAATTTTTAATTATTATTTTATCGAATACACTGATTTCAGATACTGCGTAAAACGTTTCGATCCACCCATACTATCATCTGATTGCTGACTGTTTGTTTTCTTTTGTTCTTTTACATCTGTCTATTTTATATGTCATGTTCTTTTTAATGGTGTTGCCATATTGGTTTATTTATTAATTCCTGAGACCACTGTTCTTTACTTCTTGGTTTAGCACGTTGTTGAATTTTCAATTTAGTTATTCATTAACTAAGTTTATACGTGATGAAAAAAGTGTCTGCTATGAAACTGTAATCGACGTACATTACGTAGGATTGAACGAGTAGCCCCTAACACGCTTATGAGCGACGCCCGAGAACGTTTGTCTAGTTAATAAATGAGGCGTCGCTATGTATATCTATATAGTAGAATTTTATTTACTGGATTTATGTACTCGAACACAGTTTTGGTTATATAATTTAATTAATTATCACTTTGACAATGAACTCTTTACTATTTTAATTGCGCAGCCATTTCTATCGTTACATATTACTTAGTGATTTACTAAGCTCATTACTTGGAAACAAACTCTTCTCATCTTTAGGCATTAAGTGGTTATTGGCCAAGTACAGCAATCTTCAGAGGAATATACAAGTTTCATCGCCCATGAGGTACTTTGCAGTATAACACGTTGCCTTTTAGTCTAATGAATACACAGAATATATTTCAGTTATTGTCAGGCAAGGTATTAGGAGGAATGAAATGGAGAGATATTCTCACGTATTTGGAAGATATAATTATTTTTTCAAAGAATTTTGTAGATAATATGGATAAACTGGAAAGAGAGTTCCAGAGATAGATGAATCAAATTTAAAGCTAAAGCCGAGCAAATGTGCATTAAAAAAATATATATACAAATACTAGGACATTCAGTTGAACAAAACTGGATCTCACCAGATCCAGATAAATTGAAAGCAATATCTAAATTTCCAATACCAACAACTTTTTAACTAATTTCCAACAATACTAACTAATTGCCAATAGTTGACGCAAGCTTAGAATACTTGAGAAATATTTTATTACAAGAAGATGATGCTTGTAAATGGCATCCAGTGGCGTACTTTTCAAAGGCATTAACAACAGCCAGAGAAAAATTAATACAATTAGTAAACTAGAAGCATTATGCAAAGTCTGGAGTCTCAGTTATTTACGACATTTTATTTATGCGAAACATGTAGCAATTTTAACTGATCACCATGCTTTATGTTATTTGATGACACTGAAAAATCCGTCTGGACGTTCAATGGGATGGTTATTAAAATTAGCTGAATACGATTACTCTATTCGACGTACCAAAGGACCTACGCACTGAGTCGCATATTGGTGTTTCACAATCCAGTCACACAAGCAAACGAGGACATGGAGGAGGAAGTATTAGAGATCCCTACATGTGCCTCAGATTTATTGGAAATTACGGAACTACAAAAGAAGGATAACATATTATTACCATTACGAGATGTGCCGGAAGATCCAGAAAAAAAATTACAATTACCTACAATTAAACAAAAGGCGAAGGCTCATTTGTTAAGAAATAATATTTTATACAAGAAAAATGAATGTAATAAAGGAGATGAAAATTTATTGATACCACATGAGTAAAGACTGAAATATTAAGTACTTTACACTATGACCCAGAAAATGATCATACGAGGTATATAAAATTTGTGAATACAATTAAAAATAAATATTTTTGGATGGTATGTACAAAAACGTACGAATCTTTATTGCGGGATGCTAGACCCAGGAAGAGCGATCCAAGGAGAGCGAACAGGTCTTTTACAATCAGTAATGATCGAAGTTCCATTCCAATCACAACGAGAATTTCCACCATTGGATCCTACGCTACGCGCGGCATTCTTTGGATAATGCAAACGATCCATGACACTGCTTAAACCTAAAGATCCACAAAATGGATCATTTTAAATAATCTTCTTCTACTCGGAAAATTAAATTTTATTCTTGAAAACCTTTTCTACACACTGTTCTGTTCAACTCTTTTCTTTTGATCCTGACAAATGATACTATTCTTTATGTAGGAACCATTTAATGACGTCCAGTTTTATTGACAGAATATGGAATTTTTCTTTTTTAGTGCAAGAAGAGAAAATAACATATTGGCAATAGATCGCTCTTAAAGTCTCACCATGGACAGGAAAAATGTATTAAAAGAAGTGACAATCATGTCACCCGACTCCACTTTTGATCTATAATTTACCGTGCGAGCAACGGGCTTACCAGAAAGCAATTCAGAAGAAACTAGAAATCAAATACAGGAATTCCTTGGGCACGAGGAGAGCTCTCACAGTCAGAAACGTTGAATTCAGAAGTCCGAAGCACAAGTCAGAAGCAGAGAAAGATCGTGTAGAATAGGGAAGTCTTGGTGGTCCATCCTTCCACAGCACGTTTTCTAGCATCTTTAACGCTTCAAGAGTATTAGTTCTACATAATATTCCGCCTTCCCAACTTGAAGAGTTGCTCGTTTTTTGCCCAAGGCACGATTGTAAGAAGCTGGCAGGACCACACTTGTTTTATGCATGGACAGAGACAAAAAACTGCTGAGAAATTATTTGCCCCATCAGCGAGAAGCCGATCCACTACTACCGAATTTGTAAGCACATTCAGTAACTTTCACGCTACTTGATGTAATAACTTAGAGCAAGTGGTGGCAAGTGGAGCAAGTGATGGTAAGTGGAGCAAGTGCCAACGAATATAAGTCCCCGAAATAATAGAAGAAGTGGAACTAGATGCAGTTGTTGTAAAGTTAGAAGAAAATCAAAAACCTTCAATTGAATTTGAAATAGAGGAAGAAATTATATGGCTCCCGAGGAACGAGTAATTCAAATCATGAAAATATCGATATAGCTTTGTCTAAAATTTATTATATTCTTTATTCTGCAGATGATTGCTATGCACCACTAAAGGTTTCTAAAGCTGCTTCCTATGTTCCAGTATGGTTATGTGACAGGTTATTCTTTTGTGTTCTAATAATTTTTAAATAAAAGCCTATGTAAATAGTTAATTTATAACAATTTAAGTCAAAGACCAATATAAAAAACAAAATACTTATTCATTCCATCATCTCTAATTAACAAGAAAAATGTCCTTTTGTGTAGCAATTAAATATTGGGACAATATAAAGTATCGATTAAAAATGACGCAAGATAAGGCAAACAGACCGGAATGTCAAAATATTTTGCAGTTTATTTCGTTTATATGTTTTTCTGTTGTATTAAGTTAATCGCTGAAACGTTTATTAAGGAAATGGTACGTGGTACTACAAGTTAAAAAATTCGTTACTGGTACTTCAAAATGGCCGCAATAAAACAATACGTGATATGGTGGATGAACCTAATATTCTTGAAACTACAATGTAGAATTAAGCAAATTGAAGAAACTGGAAATATTCAGTTTCAAACCAGAAAGAACCCGAAAGTAGAAAAGAAATTATTTTGGATGGAAATATGATCCAAATGAAGGATGGAAACACCTTTCTTTTACCTATAAACTACATTGAAAAAAGGGTAATTATATCATATCTGGAAATAAAGGAAGAGAATGAGATAGAAAGCAATGATGGAGAGTAATTTGGTATAATATTGAATACAATTCCTGAATGGAAACCACAAGATGTAAATACTGATTATGAAATGTTAACTGCTATGTTAACACTTAAAGTATTTCCCTCCATTGCAGTAAATGGTTGTTATCCATTTCGAACAGTGTTTATGGACAAAAGTGCAAGATTTGGGTCTCACCAGGAATATAAAGGGAATGAAGAAATAAAGCTTTCTAATAGAATGTGTAACCAACCAATAGTGTGGGATTCTTACCTACTAAACTCCACTCCCTGTTGGGATATTATACTTAGGAGGTTGGTGAATTTATGTGTGAGGCTTTAGGATTTATCATCCTCTTCAGCCTGGATCTTGTGATGAGATGGTGAATTATAGATTGTTGGTAAGCTGATAGCTTCCAGGAAAATTACGCTACAGCATTTGCTTTACAGCCAAGGGAAACCTGCAAAAACCTTGGTCATAGCGCGATCAACAGATGACAGAATGTGTAAGGCCTTGGCATTTTAAAGCCTGCATAAGATACCGATGGGTGGTTAGTAATTGATGCGCAACTAATCAGAATCTGAGAAAAAATATTGACTATTTTGTGGAGCAATGGCTTGACAATGAAGAAATTCCCATTATAATATGGAATTGTTACAAACGACAACATGGAACGAATAATTCAATAGAAAGGTGGAACAACAAAATAAACAGTTATTTGTGTATGCCTCATCCCAAAGTAAATAATATCATCACTTGCTTAAAAAATGAAACCGAAAATTGCAATCTAATATGTATGAAAATGGAGTTAAAGTGGAATACATAAGAGGAGAGTAGTTCAGTAATTTAGGATGAAGCAAGGAGAAATGTGGAAGAACTGCAGGAAGTGATGAAGGGAATAAAAAAGGAAAGGGCGTCAGGGCTGTATAGCATCCCGGTTGAGGTATGGGGATGTATGAGTGAGGGGTATATGGGGATGGATGTATGACCTCTCTCTTCCATAAAGGCAGTACGGAAGAGAGAAGTGGAAATGCTCGAGGAGTGGAAGGCAGAAGAAATTCTGCCAGTATATAAGAGAGGCGATAGAAGCGAGGTTAGGGGTTATAGAGGGATGATTATAATGAACAAGATATATAGAATATTTGCGAAAATTGTAAATACGAAAGTGGTAAAGGAGATGAAGAAGAAAAGGATATTATCGGACACGCAGGCAGGATACAGAGAAAGGTGCAGCAGAACATCGTTGCTTTGCATTGTATTATACAGATAGTGGTTAGCAGGGAGGGATGTTGTACGTATTATTAGTTGACCCAAAATCGGTGTTCGATAACATAATTAGAAAAGTTATGGACTAAAATGGAAAGATTGGGAATATGTGAGAGAGTAATGAGGAACATAAGAAATATGTATGAAGGAATGAATGTAAGAGCGAGAGTTGGGAAGAACATGGAACAATGATTTACCGTTGGATATATATATATATATATATATATCTATATATATATATATGTGTCGCGGACCT
>WYDF02127254.1:0-10012 GCA_009867245.2 Adranes taylori
AGAGTCAGTGCTTGAAAATGACTTGGACAAGTCGAAACGCGTCACAATAAGTGAATAAGGTGATTCGGATGGTGAGTTTAATGTAAATTAATATATATATATATATTGTATATGTTAAAAACGTCGTAAGCACTATTATATATCACTTAGCTTGTCGCACGAGCTTCGGGCGTGGGCCCATTATCGAATTGCTATTCTGCAGTTCGATAATGGGCCGACGCCCAAAACTCGAGTCACAAAGTAAATGATATATAATAGTATAGTGCTTACGACGTTTTTAACATATATAAAATATTAATTTTTTGATCATTTTCAGGCTAAAAATATTAAAAATATTACTATGCTAAACATATTACTCCTATATCAATATTATATAATAAATAAAAATATTACTCGCCAGTGACGTGGAGCAATATGTACATACATTTACTTATGTCTATATATAGTGATACATAATGCATAATACATAATGATACATAATACATTGTGATACTATAACGTACTTACATCTTGTATAATTTTTCAAGTGTCCGATTATCCATTTTTTTGGTCAAATTTTTTCAACTTTCAAAGGAACCGAGATATGTAATGTAATACAATAGCCGGTCTCAAGTAAATGGATCAAAAAGTTTACAAAACAAAAAAACAGCCTGTATATATGTTAAAATGTAATTTTAGAAAAAAATATTTAAATAAAATTGAACGAGCTTTTGGTTGCCTATACAATAAAGTTTATTCAAGTATCATATCTTTTATAGTTCCTGAAATATATCAAAAAGTTTGTAAAATTTTAAATTTGGAAACGTCACGATCTATACCACTTGCAGGGATGGCACTACTTTCATTCGACGCATAATATAATGCCCTATATGTGAGCGAAATTTTAGTCTTCTAATTTTAAAATTGATTTTCTCAATAAAATAATCATTTTGAATCACTCCCAAAATTATAATGTGCACCCGCCACTGATTACAACATTTATTCAATTGCAAAAGCAGTTTATATGCCTCATACAATGTAAAATATTTTTTTACTGTAACTTTGCATTTATGTGAATGGGTATTTATCTAGTCAATACATGTATGACTAGTTGAATATGACTGCTGAATGTCTGTTGCATTCGCGACAAGTTATTAAGGGTCATATCTTTGAAACGATAAGAGTTAGACCCATCATATGTGTATCATTTTAAATAAAAATACAAGAGTTACCAAAATGTAATAAAAATATACAGGGTGTAACAAAAATTTTTGAAAAAAATTTATTACTCATAATCGGTCAAGTATATTCAGTTGACCACACTGGCAAAGTTGAGGCCCCTGGTCTTACATAAATTCCCCAAGTTTCATTCTTACAGTTTTCATAGAAACATAGATATTTAGGGCAGTACACTTCTTTTTTAAAGTCAAATTATTCCGGTACTATGACGTACGATTTTTTTAAACTCGCTTAACTATTAAAGGAACTTTTGACACAATTTTTTTTTTAAATCCCTAAAGTTAGCGAAACAAAAATACACCATGTATATATGTTACATTGTGATTCTAGAAAAAATGATTTAAATAAAACGGAGGGCCTTTATGTAGCCTATACAACAATGTTTGTTCGAATGTCCTATCTTTTATCGTTCCTGAGATATTTCAAAAAGTTTGTTAAACTAAAACTTCAAACGTGGCAACACCGCTTCCTATACAATTTGGCAACATGGGACTTTCTTCATTCGACGCATAATACAAGGTACTATATGTGTGCAAAATTTCAGCCTCTTAGTTTGAATATGAAATTTCTGAACAAAAGAAAATAGCTCGTGACCGCCATATTGGATTTATAAAAAAAATGAAAAAAAATCATTCTGCGGACTCATAGTCTACACCTGACTACTAAATTTCATCCAGATCGGTCCCATAGGGAAGGAGAAATTCTTGAACTAACAGACGTACTTACATACATACAACCGAAAAATCGAACATTCTGTTTTTTTGAGCAAGAAAATTTTTTTTACAAACATTTTTTATACGAAAAATTGTTTCTTATGACTTCCCCTTTGAATTGCGTATTAACGGATTGCAGTAATTTCAATGCAAGAGTGTGCTAAGGTAAAATAGAAAAAATTCTCAAAACATGAATCCTATACCTTTCATATGCCTATGCGTATTATACACGTATATGGTATATGAAAGATAAAAATAAAAAGCTTAAAAGCGGAAAGAAAGCAACCTAATGCAGTGCATTCGACGCGGCTTGAATTTAAATAAAAATTCTTAGTGTTCATCACTTCAATATACCTTACTATTGTGTCCATAACGTAAACCTTTTATTTCAAATAGATTTTTTAATAAACTTGAAAACAATAAATTCCCACCAACATGTATCTGGAAAATGGAGTATTTAACTCTTCTTCTTTAACTTTATTAAAAAGTTTCTATACTTCCTACTCCAAATTTAATTCAAAATGTATTAGTAGTTAAGGGGAAATTATAATTTATACGCGCGCCCACACAAACATACTGGTAATCACACGGCTAAAAGCTTTCTTTGCAGTATTTATATAACTATTCTCTAAAAATATAACATTTTTTTATGGATATTGTATATGATTTGGACTTGTATTTCGCTCTAAGATTCTGATTTCTAATGATTACTTAAATATGATATTACGAAGTTATACATATAAATTAATAATAATCGTCTTATCAATTTTTTAATTAAATTTTTTTTATTAAGTGTTTTAAATTACTTATAAGTATTTAATAGTTCATTTGAAATAAAATAACTTCATTTTAACAATAGATTACAAATAAATACATTTTTTTGAGACAATTTAGTAATTTAACTACATTTATAAAAAAAGTTGGAATTTCAAAACTAAAATTACTAGATTTATATAATAAATTCACACGTAAAAATTCTTGGACGTGATCGTCGCTCCATCTTTCATATACTGGAAGCCCTACGTTTTGTTATATCTTGCATAAAACTAAAGTTGAACTTTTTAATTTTGACTGTCACTTTATAACTCGTTTATTAAATTCAATTATCACAATAGTTGTTTAGGGTAAACTAAACAACATTAGCCTATAAATCGCCTACCCATAAATATCCCGGTTCCCACATTTGCCTACGACGCGGACAGCTCGGACAGCGGACAGCGGAGCGTTCTTGATTCACTTTTTCCCATTATTTGCCTACGGCGCGGACACCGTTGTCCGATTTGCTATGGTTCTTCGACCGTTCTTGACTCCTTTTCGACTGATTTCTAAAAAAGCAGTCTTCCGTGCTTCACCCGCCAGACTGCTTTGGCCGTGTCAATTCGTCTATGCACGAATTCGCCAATCCATTAATTCCCTGGTCCTCATATTTGCCTACGGCGCAAACAGTTTCGCTTTGCGCTTTGGCGCGGCCTCCTGTCGTATTTGACTTACTTTTCCCCGCTGGCGCTTTTCAATCACTTCTACCCCGTGTCCGCTTTGTACAATATAGAGGTCTCTAGGACTTACACATGTTTCCCAAATTTTATATTTTAACTTTCATAGGAATGGAAATATTTAATGTAGCACAATAGCCGTTTTCGCAAAGTTTTCAAAACAAAAAACACCTTGTAAATATGTTATATTGTAATTTTAGAAAAAATATTTCAATGTTTCGATATTTCGTGTTTCCGTATTAAGTATCTAAAAACACGCGCGTATTGGAATGCAACGTTGTGTCAAAATTTTAAGAATATATGTTTCCGTATTCCCGTGTTCCAGTATTCCCGTGTTCGCATTTTTCCGTATTTTTATTATATATTCTTTTTGTTTGGAGTAAATGCAACGTTGTGTCAAAATTTCAAGTCGAATAGTTTTCAAGTTTTGCGAACACAAACATAGGAAAGTTAATTTTTATATACATATAACCTTAATATTTTTTAATATATATTTTTAAAATTTTTTTTTAGTTTTTCAAAGAACGTCTATGGAATTCATTCTAAAAAATGGGTATGGCCTTGGTTTATATGTAATGTAATACAAATTAAAACCAACCGTTTTTTGTTTCATTTAAAAATATACAGCATATGACCGCGGGAAAATAAATGCCAATGGGATGATACATTTTAAAAGCAAAAGCAATTGTCAATCACATAAAGTGTTGTGCATGTCATTTCCGTATAACAAAATTGGTTTAGTATATTCAACTGTTCACTGAGGCAGAATTGAGATCCCCGGGTTTTACATGTTCCACAAGTTTCGTTTTTCGAATTATCACAGGAACCCAGATATTTAGGTAAGTACACTTTTTTTCAAGGTTACATTACTCCGGTGCTAAGATGTGTGACATTTTTAAACTCGTTTAATAGCTTAAATATTAAAGGAACTTTTCACACGTAAAATTCAATTAAAATCCTTCGTTAAGTTTCTGAGAAAATGGCCCGCAAAATTTGCAAAACAAATAACACCCTGTATATATGTTAAATTGTGATTTTAGAAAAAATGGTTCAAATCAAATCGAAGGGCTTTTATTTAGCCTATACAATAAAGTTTGTACGAATGTCCTATCTCTTGTTGTTCCTGCGATTTTTCAACAACTTTGTTAAACTTCATACGTGACACCACCGCTTCCTATGTAATTTGGCAACATGGGACTTTCTTCAATCAACGCATGGTGCAACCTACTATATGTGTGCAAATGTTCAGCCCCCTAGTTTGAATACGAAATTTCTGAACAAAAAAAATGGCTCCTGTCCGCTATATTGGATTTATAAAAAAAATGAAAAAACATACATCCGTACATACATACGCACCTCCATCGAAAAATCGGGCGTTCTTTTAATTTTTTGAACAAAAAAATAATTTTTTAGAAATAACATTTCATATGAAGAATTGTTCCTTGCGACCCCACTGTACGGCTGTATTAACGGCTGTATCTCTATTGTAGTGTTGTATTAACGGATTGCGGTAATTTCAATATAAGAGACGTACTAAAGTGAAATAGAAAAAAATTGTCAAAACGTGAATCCTATATCTTTCATATACCTATAGGTATTACATAGCTATATGGTATATGAAACATAAAAAAGTTACTTTCTGTAGTTACGCCTATGAGTCAATGCCAGTGCAATAAAATGCATATACCATCATGTTGTCAGTTTTAAGTCTACGCCTACTATAATTGGGCCATCCAACAGTATTCTTAAGCGGAGTCTGGTAACTAACAAAAAATATTTAATATATATGGCAACGTTTCGTCATTTCATTTGCTTGCATCGCACATGACAGGTGACAATATGTTGTATGCAGTGTGTAGCAAGTTTCAGTTTGATTTGTTCTTGTTTTGTAGTAGTTTGTTGTGTTGTGATAAGTGTGTTCTTTGTTTTATTCTAATTCGATTAGTGTAGATTGGTAAATTCTATCACATAGATTTTCAATTCTGATTAGACGTTTACCTGATTGTATGGCAAAGTTTGATCTAATAAAAGAGTGTCAGCGTTGTGTTAAATTAATGCGCGAAAAATGGACGATTTGAAAAAAGATAGTTTAACAAAGATTTGGCCAGATTTTCCATGCGATCCCACGCGAACCGATTACAAAGACGTCTTGGATCGTTTATATAGCAAACAAGCTATCAAACTAGATGATTACAATAATCTGACAAATAAAAATGTATGTATAATTCGTATTTTTTCTTTGAAGGTTAGTTTCTTGAAATATATCTTTTGTTTAATTATCTATGAACGAGTTTTCAATAATTAATAGAACATGTTCGATTTTATTTCATCATTGTCATTTGTCTATGATATGTTCCTTTCTGGAGGAAATTGTTTGCGTCCTATGAAAATTTGAATGAAATGAAAATATTTCTAAAACTATCTTGTTGATAAAGCAATAAATATTTAATTCTATCATTTTTGGAACATTTTTAATTAAAGTTACGTAAACTGTCACATTGAAGATGTTTTATTTATTTCCAGGTAACTGATGTTAAACAATTGAAGGAATACCTTCTCAATTTGATAGTGTCTGAAGGAAATGAAGGTTACGATAAATTTGTTGATGCTCTGAGTGTGAAATTTTCTTGGCTACGTGATGAAGCTCTCGAGGCTGAAAAGGATTTACAACGGCAGGAGGATTTCTTTTGTAGGGCATTAATTTTGGGTGATGTGCCTGTTTTGCCGAAGAATTATGTCGAACGTACCATTTTGGTAAGTTTTTGAATATGAAACACATATTTTCTACTAAAATATTTTATAACGTTAAAACGGTTATATAGAGATTATAATTTTAAATGTTTATTATAGATGTAATAAGATTATTTCCTGTAGTTTTGTTTATAGGTTTTTTAGTAATTTATAATTGTTTTAAGTGATTTTATATTGAGCATCCTAGAATTTGATGATAAATGCATTGATAATAATCTTATGCATTAAAATTATTAGAATTATTGAAGTTATGTAATTTGGTACTTAAATACATATATTGATAAAGGCCGTTTTTAACCCACGACTATACGCGCGTTTTTAAGGTTGCGGAGGAATTGTGATTCTCTATAGTAGTGTTGTAAGTCGGGACTTTTACCAGTGAGATAAAATAAGATATGGTACATTTTTGAGCATAAATTAGTTGTCATTTTCTTAAATTACCGTTATTGAATTTTTCGCTCGAATTTGAGTTGTATTCTGAGTTTATATCAAATTCTACTTCGTAAAATTTATTGCAAAATCCGGCTTTAGATTGTATATTAACATCTTTAAAATATTGGTGAGTTCTGTATCTGCAAATTTATTAAGACGCAATTTCTTTGATAGTTTTATAAATAAGTGATGCTTGGCTTTGTGTACAAAATAGATCATTCGTTGAGATGTATCATTTAAAAATGCCTTCAGAAGCATGCAGGATTTTTCTAAAATTTAATATATGAGCATAACGGACCCGTAAGGTTGCATGCTTAAAAGTCTAATATTTTTGGCGAAGAGAGAGAAGTACAAACATATCCAAAAGAGTTTTTGCGGGGTAGGTTTCTGAAACGACTTTATCACAATTGACCTTTATTTCTTATGCCGATTCATAAGACAAATTTTATTAAATTGCATATTGTTTACTTATCTGGAGAGTTTGGAACATCTCAATTTGTTATTTAAACGTTTAATGTAAATTATATCAAAGATTATATATAGTATTGGGACAATTTAAAAATAATAGCTTATCTGCATTTAATATATAGTTTATCGTCAGATTAATATACATTTCTTTGTCTGATAATAATATAAATAGATATCAAAATGTTTTGCTTATCAGAACTAATATTTCAATATCATTTGATTTCGCAATAATCTGTTATCTAGAATATATGAAAGAATTATTCGTATTCGTACACTAATAAATTAAATACTTCATATCTAATTTACTATACCTATAATCTTCTTAAATATAATTTCATGTCTAGATGTACATACACTTGGTTTCAAAATAAAACAAACTTCCACAGTAAATAAATAAAATGCTTAAATAAAACAGCATTGTAAAAAATAGAATTCTTCGAGACAAATACTAATTATTTCGGAGTTTTCAATCAAGTCAAAAAAATTGTATTTTATTAAATTCATGTTTTTAGACCTTGGGAAAATTTGTTCAATTGGAAGAAAATTTATTTTGTTGTTTACAATTTACGGGATTGTAACGTACTTTCAACACTTTTGGTCATCTTCTGGCAATGTAGGGTGTTACTCAAGGGTAATTTAGAGTGTGGCTGGGGTATGATCAGGTGTTTGAGATATTCATATGGTAAATAAGTATCGCATAACATAACCCATCCACCGTAACCCAACTAGAAGATTCTATTGTCTGAAGATGGTCCCAAATGTTTGAAACTCACGTTCTACAAGCGATAACTAACGAATTAAATGTTTGTCCAATTGACTAAATCATTGATTACCACGAAATAACGCTTGACTAAATCAATTTCACCGAAGAAAAAAGCCTTTTCTGTTATTTTATTAGCAAAATGTTAATCGTTATTTGCAGATGTTTTTCGGGAGAGCCGGTACTGATAAATTAAGAATATTCACAGTCTGAATCGATACTGTACAGTACATTTGATTTCTTGAACCCGCTCTTAAAAGTGTTTATGTTGATCATTTTATTTCAGAAAATGAGGTGTGATCAATATATCTATTACTTTTTTCCTCCCCCTTTTCAACAGGTTTTGTTACCATATTTACTATGACGAATTCATGTTAGATAAATTTAAATAATGTTAAAAATAATGCACAGAATTTCTCGTGTAATTTTTATACTTGTACTTTTTAGCAATATTAAAGGTTTAGTGATGAAATCTCCTAGTATATGGGGCCTTTTAGCAAACTTTACACATCTTCGCTTACTTCGGGATTTTGTTCTGCATACGTTATGGATGAGTCACATACTGACCAACGACACTATATTACGCGAACCAATCAGATTACAGATATTCTATGGATATTATGATCTGACTATACATAAGGAAACACACATATAAAAAACATACATAATATAATAGATTGACTTAAGACAGTGTTTCAGTTATTTGGCTTCTCATTGGTTCGATTTCGTATCTGCGAACAAAGCAGAAAGAAGAAAACGCCAATTGCTATTCTTTCGACAAGTCTAGACATGTTTTCTAAGAATTCATTATAATAGAATAAGGTGTCGTAAATCTCATAGAAATTATACAATTTTTCTAACGCTTAATTAGTTACGTACTTTAAATAATGCGAATACAAGAATGTATGCAGAAAATATTGTGGTGGTGGTGAATCTGGTTCTATTTGCAAAATAAAATTTTAATTGAGGCAAAAAAAATGATGAAGTAAGTTTAGTTCGTTTTGAAATTTCGCGGGGTTAACCCCTCCCCCTGTTGGCTCTTTTTAAAATGAAAATAACAATCATTGCTTAGAAATTAATCGGTTAGAGCGCGCACTTTTACGATATAATATTTCGGAATATATAAAATAGTTTAACCCGACAGTAGTGGCGCTCTATTTCGAGATTATTTTTTTCAGATGTGATATTGATTTTTTTTGCTTGAAAATGTGCACTGTATTGAGAGCATAGAATAGGGTTTGAGAGTTTAGGTTCCATTTAAATTTGTTTTTTTCGTTATTTATGTCATATAAGGCAACGTATAATAATAAGTTTTATGTCCTATGAGATCCTATGAGAACTATATGTCGAAAAATATCGTAAATATGAGAATTAATGACAGTGAAATAAGTTTGTTTCGTATAAAACGTATTATTTTGTGGCTTATAATAGTCATAATAGAATATAGAAAATAAAAAACTCACGATTTTAGTCATTGTGTCGACGTCTTTTTGGACCAGCCATGCTCTGTTTCAGGCTTTACCGTGCATGTGCTCTTCCAGGATCATCTCAGTGCAACATCCAGCAATAGTCCGCCATTATTGTAGAATTTCATCTTCCTTGATGACGCTTCTCCATTTCTTTGATGTTCTGATGGAATCTCTCACCCATTTCTTCACTAATAGTACCCAGATTCTCAGAAAAGTAGTCCAATGAATCTTCAAGCTCATGGAACAGCCTAAATTTTGGTTCTCTGCAGGATAGTCTCAACGATAGACTTGAAATTCGGATCCTTTTTGTTGAGTTCTTCTACGATATGAAAATTCAAAATGCACAATTGCAAAATCTTTTCCAATGTTTTATTTTCTGGTATTTTATGTATGTGTACAATAGTAAACAACTTGTCTCGCGACTTTGTAGTTACAAATGGAATGTGGCGAGTAGTTCCGACTTGAGTAGAACTTTAATCAATATTTCTATAACTTTTTTTCTTCCGTCTCAAATCTATCGGTGCTTCAATTTTACGACTGTGCGGCGCGATACCAAGTTGAAAATTCAGTATATTCATTCAGGACTCTTGTACTGTTTTCAAATTTACAAAAGCAGTAGTATATTCTTCCAGATTATCAGAATCATGTTCAGTATCATTTGATTCTTCTGAATGTACTTCGACGTCCTCTTCTGACAGACATATTTTC
>WYDF02127265.1:0-10012 GCA_009867245.2 Adranes taylori
TCCCCGGTTTCTATATGCTTGTATTCGGGGTCTCCACTCCAAAATTCTCTTTGTCCATCGATCATCACTCGTTCTCGATACATGGCCAGCCCAGTTCCACTTTAGAGTTGTTATCGTGGTCGTAAGGATAACAACTCTAATTCTTACTAACACTAGAAAAATAAAAAATCTGAAAATTATCTAAAACGAATAATTACAGAATTATTACAAAGATATATAAATGTAGATGGTAGTTGAAGAAACAACACCTAAAATGAAATGAATTCTTATGAGGTGCTACGCCATCACCACAAACGAAATAAATGTTAGCGCCTCATAATAATTCATTTCATTTTATGTGCTGTTTCGTTTACTACCATCTAAGTTTATAGTAATGCGTTGTGTACACTATATATATAAGGAATTTTCAAATTAATATAAAACTGGCCGGGTTGTGCGGGATGTTGAGTCGTTGGTTTCCATCAACTACTGACAATGATGCTACCGAAAGCAGGGTGTATTGATGAAGGACTCCACCAATGCAAGGAATGGATCCATCTACCCTGAAGCCAATTAGGTGGTTCATACAATTTTAGAAATGACTTACTTATCCAATTAATAAATAATATTTATTTACTGTCGAAAGTAATACCATCATACATATATTCCATTTGATTTTCTATACTTTTATTGCGTAATTCGAATGAGTTAGTTCTAAGAATTTATACATATATAGAGATTCCCTCGAATAAATTTGAGAATTTGACGAGTCTTCGGACCTTTTGCTAAACCTAACCAAAAGTGAAATTACATTATGCCCCTTAGCTGGAGCGTGCCGAGCGCACATTCCGACATTTACTACAACCTAGCACACAAATACATTGATGGCTGTTCTCAACTATACAAGAGCCACACAATGTGCTTAAAGAAAATGCGTGGAGATGAAGAGAAAACTTTTCGGCTCAACAATTCGGTTAGTTTTCAGCGCGTAAACTTTTCTCGAGAATAATTCAGATATTTTGCTTCTTTTCGTAGCTAATGTGACGATTCACCCCGCTTACTTCCTAGTTCATTTCCCAGTGGCCTATCCTCATCATTATCACCAACCACATTTACTTAATATATGGATATCAGTGTCGTCCTAATATATTGAACTCCATAGTCAGACATAGACATTATGGGGTATTTTTCACTATTATTTAAATAGTTTGACTATCTCCAATCATATATTACATATATTTCAAACAAATTTTAAGAGAGATTGCAACTTTAATTATATACTTCAATTATGTACTTCATTATGTAATATCATTGTACATTATATTTTGTACTATCCACTTGGTGCTATCCTGTGGAACCATTGCCTTTGCAGCCGTGCTATTGTTACGGCGTCAAGGTACACTGGTCTTTTTCGGAGCTCGAGAATTTTCATAACATCTACTTTATGCAGCATAGCCTTATGTAAGTACAAGTATGTACCCACCTTCAGTTTTAAATCTACTTACTTTTGAAACTCTAGTGGTATGACTTATATAAATACAAGTGTATGCCCAGCTTTAGTTTTAAATCTAGTTACTTTTGGAATGCTGGTTACATGACTTATATAAATGCAAGTGTGTACCTACCTTTAGTTCCAAATCTAGTTACTTTTGAAACGCTAGTGACATAACCTCAATAACATAAACTCAAAATATTTGTTTACATTCACGGTGACAATGCACGAAAATCGACGAACGGTGAGCAAACAAAAGGCCGAGAATTGACCCCTAAACATTCGTCAATATTTTGATGCATCTATCAAATAAGTTGACGTTGATCAGCATTTCAATCCATTCAATTTCGGAATCATCCAAAGAGGAATTACTAGCTTGCCTATACGTGAGCATTCTAACTATATACTTCCAAGTTTCTGAAGCAACGTAATCGTCAAAAATATGAAATTACTCTGGTTCCTTCTGTTTCTTAGTTTTTCACCTACTACAGTTATCTGCATTGCCATTGCTTGAAAATCACAGTTTGTACTTTTTTTATTCTTCCTCTGCAAACGTTCCATTTGCTGATTGGTAAGATTCATGTGTTCATCATTCTTATCAATTTCTGCTGTATCCTCATTATGTGGAACATGGCTACTGGATCCAGACGATTCCCACAAAAGAAACATAACTGTTGTAATTAAAAATAATGTTTTTGTTTGTTTTCTTAGCTGCCGAAAAATGAGAACGAACGGTTGAATATTTTCAAAGTAAATGAAATTTTCTTCATTGTATAGAAGGTATAGATGAAAAACACGTAAGGATTACTGCCCCTGCAAATTCTGGATCCATACTTTTTAACTATAAAAAATTTTTAGCTGTCAAAAATATTAATCAAGTGGGCAACAGCCACTAAGTAAGGGGTGGAGCATAGGGATCAACCCTCGTATTTTAACCCATAATGCACTATAATCCGTATGACAAAAATATTAGTTTCAAACAGTTTGCGTAAAATAATGTTATATTAAGTTAGAAAAAGCACAAATAATTCTTGTTAGCACATTTATTTTCGTACGCGACTGAATGACGTTGTAAATTTAAGCTGGAACCACCCATTTTAGATGTTGATAGAGAAAATGTTATGTATGGAACACATACGTAGCTCTCGTTGCGTTAAGCGGACGAAACAGGTATGGCGTTTATCAATGAGTAGGCATCCGGTCTTTAAATTATGTAAAATAAAAAAAATCGTAGTTGGTTCCAACACCCCATGTTTCATATACTGGAAATCAGAAGTTTGGTACGTACTATCTAAATAAAAGATTAATTAATGTTGATAATTTAACGTTAAATCTCAGCACCTAACATTCAATTAGCTAAATACTTTATTAGAATAATATTCGAATAGCTTAGAAACGCACAATAATCATTGTGTGACAAAGGTCTATTTCACTCGTCTTTACATTTTTCAGAGTCAAATTATTTTAAAAGTAAATTGTCCGAGTTTTCTAAAATGAGTTTTTTTTCTTGTTCCCGTGATCCCGTATTCCCGTGTTCCTGTATTAAGTCCAATGCAACGATGTGTCACAATTTCAAGAATGTGTTCCCGTATTCCCGTATTTTTATTAAATACTTTTCTTATTTGGACTAAATGCAACGTTGTGTCAAAATTTCAAGTCAATCGGTCGAGTACTTTTCGAGGTTTACTAACATAAACATAGGGAAATTAATTTTTATATATAATATTTATATATATATATTTTTTTTAATTTTTTTATTTTTCAATGAAATTCATCAAACTCTCCAAAAAAATGGTATGGCCCTGGTATATATAATGTAATACAAATTAAAACCAATCATCTTTTTTTTATTTAAAAATATATAGCATATAACCGTGGGAAAATAAATGCCAATGAGATGTACGATAGATTTTAAAAGCAAAGACAATTGTCAATCGTACGTATGTGCATTTCTGTATGACAAATGACGAAGTTAATAGGGCCAATATATTTGGAACTGTAAGAATTAGAGCCATCATATGGCACAATTGTAAAGCAAATGACAAGAGCTAACAAAATATAAGCAAATATGCAGGCTGCTACTAAAAAGTTTTTGAAAATTTTTTTATTGGGCAAAACCGGTTCAGTAAATTCAGCTGTTCATGGAGGCAGAATTGAGGTCCCATGGTCTTCCATAGGTTCACTAAGTTTAATTTTTCCAACTTTCATATGAACCCAGATATTTAGGGTAGTAATTTTTTTTGTGTTAAGGTCAAATTACTCCGGTGCGAAGATGTGCGATTTTTTTTAAGCTCACTTAATCTCTTAACTATTAAGGAATCTTCCGACGCAAGAAATTTAATCAAAATCCTTCGTTAAGTTTCAGAGAAACTGGACCGCAAAACTTGTAAAACTAAAAACATCCTGTATATATGTTAAATGTTGATTCTAGAAAAAACTGTTTCAAATAAAATCAAAGGGCTTTTATGTAGCCTATACATTAAAGTTGATTCAAATGTCCTACCTTTTATGGTTCCTGAGATAATTTAAAAAGTTTGTTAAATTTCAAACGTGGCAACACAGTTTCCTCTACAATTCGGTATCATAGAACTACTTTATTCGATGAAGGTGCATAATAGAAGGTGCTACATGTGTGCAAAATTTCATCCTCCTATTTTAAATACGAAACTTCGGAACAAAGAAAATGGCTACTGTCTGCCATATTGGATTCATAATTGGATTTATAAAAAATGAAAAAAGCCGTACTGGGGATTCACATGCTATACTTGTCTATCAAATTTGATCCAGATCGGGCCCATGGGGAAGGAGAAATTCTTTGAAATTTTGTTATGGAGTGTTACAGGGATTGATATCAATCAAGGTAACAATCGCCAAATATGTAAATACTTTAATGAAAACTATTGCTCGAGAAAAAACCGCACTGGCTGTAAAAATGCTTACGTAGCGTCGAAAAGAGATTAATTTACAATGCAATAGCCACATAGTCGTTCTTTCTGAGTTGTATACAAGAAAATGGTGCAAATAATGTTCAAATTTAAACCAGCCGAGTTTTAATTCACAAGTGATAATTTATTGGAGTTTTGTGTAGGAACAAATATTTAAAACTAGAAGAAAAAAATAATCAGTTCTATTTCATTAGTATTTGTATAATCTGTATATGTTTAATTCTTTCTAAGGAATTTCAGCTCCAGTTTATTTACATAAATAATTGTGCAGTTCATTATGCTCGTCCTATAAAACAAAATCTTATGCTAAATAGGTAGATATTCGTAGTGTGAGTTTTAGGCTATAGATGGCACTAGCTTACATCTTTTGGTGCTAGTCGACTAATAGGCGTTTATTATGATAATTTTAATTTGGTCAAAGAAAGGTGATAATACTATAAATGTTATATCAGAATGACGACTAGTCAAAATTTTCGTATTGAATATAATGGACCTATCCGATTAATTGTATTTCATTTTTGCGAAATACGTCTTGATTCCTAACGTCTAGATTTCGACTTGTGATAAGTTGGGTTTGATATTCCTCCAGATATTGCCATTTTTATTCAAAATTTTATAAAATATAATATGTAAAAAATAAAATTTAGAAATTCAGAAATTCTACTAAAATTAGCCAGCGCCTCCATCATATTTGTCACGTTTATTTTTAGGGCGGAAGGTTGTTCTCTCCGACGTGACATGGATGAGAGCGACATTTTTATATGCCGCGTAGCAATCCCCTGCTGACAATTATAGGTACCGGAACTCCTTTGTTATTTTATAAGATAGCCTTTAGTTTAGCTACTTCTAGCAAAGTTATTAATCGAATGATAGACGCGGAAAATTTGAATTTATATCCCCCCGATAGCCGCCACTTCATTTAGAATAAAACACTAACCAGGACCCTTGCTAAGGTGGACGTACCTTCAGATTTGATCATGCCCTCTTGTGGCTGCATAATTACTGGTTCCGCCATTTCCTTTGCGATAGTCGTTAGCTTTAATAATTCAGGCAGTAGAAATAAAACAGTTATTAAACTTAATTAAATTGTACTGGTCATTAAAAATGTTTAGGTGCTATCCAGTTACATGCTCATTCATTCTCATATGTAAAATAAAATAATCAACGCTTGGCAATTAATAAAATAAATCAACACTTCAATAAAAGTGAGTTCATGATTTGTTCAGTTACATCAAAGAAATGTTAAACTAGGTACTTACAGATTATGCCGCTGTACACAAACTATTTATTTATTATTTTAGAGTAACGCACCATTATCTTAATTATTTATTTATACCTATTTTAGCTTTACGTTGATCAACAAACTAGTTACTAGTTAAACTCGACTTTACTTTATTCATCAAAATTATACTCAAGTTCATTTATCTAAATTATTCCTAAAAATATTAATGCTACTTTAGACGAATGCATAATAAAATACTTAATAAATTTATGATCACACTTTGATTTACATGACTTTATTTTTTATTTAATTATTATTCTAATATTATTTTATTTCGAATTATTATTTCGCTGCTTAGTTCAGCATTACGACTTTCGGTAGACGCCCAAATTTAGTATCCTTCTACTAGAACTGAGCATCATTTTTATACATACTGATCCCCTTCCACTTATCGATATGCATTTTTTTGTCATTATTAGTTTGCACATAATTAGCACATTCTAGAATCCTCCCTATTCCCCTCATCTGGTAAAATACATTTAGTCAATGTATTCCACTTAAGTGTCTTTACTGCTGTAAGGTTAATTACCTTTGATCGCAATTGAGATCAATCAAATTGCTTCTGGTACCTATACTAATAAACCCCATACAGTGGCCATTCATTTATTATCAATCAATTAACAATTAAATTAATTTGATCACTTATACACTGACATAGCGCACTTCTGCTATCGATTACTGGGTCTGCGGGTAGTGCTAACACATCATACATATCATTGCATTTTCGATGTCACGTATAGTGATTTGTGATGGTGGGGAAGAGCCATTGAATCTAAGCTGGTATTGACCAAAAGAGGGTAATGATCTGATGTGACTGAAGAGCCGGAGAAACACTTTGGTTCCATAAATTGGATTATACTTTCAGTGGCCACAATATGCTCAATAATTGAAAGACCATTGCCACAGCAAGTAGGTGCTATATTTCTAATACCTTGGAGTGGAAATTGAGTAAGACAATTCGTGAGAACATTGCCTTTTGGGTTGTTAGCCGAGTCACCAAAATCCATGTGGCGAGCGTTAAAGTCTCCCATGATTATGGCTTTTAGAAGACTGAATCCAGTCAAAATTACATTGATTCTTATGGAAAACACGCACAAATTCTAAAGATCAATAAAAATTTCGGTTACGGTCCGTGTACTGTTTACCTTAGAGAACTCATAATCGGAGCTTCGAACGAATCGATTATAGTTCCCTTGAGGCCGTTTATAGTTTCTTGTAATTTTCTCAGAGATCTTTGTCGCATGTACGCATAGAGAAAGTAATAATAAAGTATCCGTTTAATTAAATAAAAATATTTTTTCTTTTACACCCAAAAACTTCTAAATCAGATACAAATTACAATTAAATTTCAATGTATGCTTCGAAATCAAACATCAGTTACCTTCAGCAAATCGTTAACAAAATGGCGGGTACAACTTTAATTATAATACCAAATAGAGATGCAACTTATAGACTGTCCACAATGCATAATGCAACCAAACCAATTGTCATTTGAGTGAGTAACTTGACAGAATTCTAGAATGTTAGAAATGGTCGCATGCAGCTTGTGTAAATAACAAATTAATGCAGTGCATGCATGCACGTTTTCAACAAATCCGCAAAAGTTTCTCAAACGTGAAATATGAAATGGTAATTAATAAATGAAACAAAAAATAATGCTAAGAAATAGACTAACAATTTTGGATTATTCAAATTCACGAATTAAGGATAAATTTCTCGAAAAATGGACTATCAATCCTTTTAATTATCATAAATCTGAATCCGATATCAATTCAAATTTAGGTAATCCGACTGAAAATTCTCTTGTTAAATTATTAGATAACTTTAAAAACATTAAAATATTATGTCCTAAATTTAAAAAAAATACAATAAAACAACCAATTAATAAACAATTATCAGCCAATTAATTAACAAACTATCAGACAAATAAATAAGTCGTTGATTTAATCAGGAATAGATATTTAATTAATACAATCTAAGCGACGAAAAATAAGCGATGCTTACATCTAGATTAGGTTTGGTAGCAGGCATTGAACTCTGCGTATAGAGAGATGTCGACCACCGTCGTCAGCTACGCGCAGCAACACCGCCTTGCATACAGATCGAGGAGAGAGAGATAGAGCGAACTGTAGAAACCCATGTAGCGTTTGCATCAACCTACACATAGCAGGAGGAAAGAGAGATAGAGCCACGCAGCCATGCTGCAAGCCACACAACGACTGTATTCTCGTGCGTATAGAAAGAGGTACAAGAGAAAATGACACGGAAAACATATAGCGTTTGCATTTTGATGATCCTTTTTCTTTCTTTTTGCTGCTTTTTTGCTTTAAACAAATGGTTTTCGCGTTTTTGTGTGTTGACATCGAATGTAGAACGTAAGAAAAAATGGTACATATTAAGAGAGAGAGAGAGGTTTTAGTTCTCTTTTATGGCACCTTTGTCTTCGAGGGCATTTTACTTTCATGAACTCTATGCACCTTGCTTTTTATTATCCTTATTTAGCCAAACTTCTAAATCGTCTCTTGGCCCCAGTGTGCAATTCATAATGGGTTCAAAGTCTTTGCGCTCGTTATTGTCATCTGGTCGAGACATCATAATGGCTCCCTGGCGCCTATGACGATGTTTAACGACTTAACGACGGTTATTAGACGGGAGAATTTTCCATTCTTATATGAGGAAAATTCTCCCTTCCTAAATATTTAAGCAGAAATTTTGTCCAAGCCAAGAAATTTTGTCCTAGTAACCGCCGGCAACGTCCAGATCTGCCCAAGTCAAACCAAGACACAGTCAAAGCCGGCAGTCCTGAAAACGTTTGGCCGCAAAGTAAGCACCACCAGCAACATCACTTATTTATGGTTCGAATTTAAAAACTAAATTAAATTCACCCCATCAACAGCAAACTTCTCACAACAAGAATATCAGGTAAACAATGATATTATACTCCTGAATATTTCGGCAGTAATATTTTGACGCCTCAATATTAATTCTTTAATCTCTATTCCCTCACCCGAGAACATTCAAGCAACTTTGGACAAAGAACACCGGCTTACTTAATCGACGACGACCAGTCCGTGCCAGAGCCATCATCTGATCCTCCACCGAACCAAACCGAAAATCCGTGCACTCCATTAGGTTCGCCACTATCTCCGACCGAAGCGGGAGACGTCTCGTTACTACCGACACTGGGTAAAGGATGCTTATATACAGTCATGCCAGAAGAACATAGTCGCCGTCTCTGACGGGGCATTTCCGGCGACAGTGACTAACATCGATGCGTTCCGCACTTTTCTTTAGACGCCGCAACATCAACAGCTCCGAATCCATGCACAAACTGAATCATTTTTTTCATCATCAATCATTCAGAAGAACGTATATCAGAGTTTTTAATACATTAGCTCGCAATATTTTATATGTCAATTTTTTAACTTGTAAGATGGCATCCTAAATATTTTGCATTACAATTAGAATCAAACAAACAAATGTCAGTCAGTCAGTCAGTAATAACGAGTGCGATTAGAATCACTAATGACGTATAAATATTAAATCAATAAAAGCCAAGTTAAGTAAGCTTGTTAAGTTAACCAAGTTAAGCAATTTTTTTATATGTTATAAAACAATTAACGCTTGCCCCTTCGAGATCGGTTGTTTTGTATTACACACCTATTCGCCTATATAAAACTATATAGCATACCAAAATAATGTTTCGGATTTTAAAAATCAGGCCGACTAGAGAAAAGATATAAATTGATACTTATTGCACTAGCATTTATGTTACAAATGATCATATGGATGGGTAGCGTCGTTTATTGATACGACTTCATTAATTGTTTAATTAATTTGTTAGATTAAGCAAGTCGCCTTCGAAAAATGTGTAACAAAAATGAGAGATTAACAAATCAGAAAAAAGCCGATAAACCACGGGTGGATGGCCATTTCTGCTATAAAGTATTAAGCTTTATCAACACCCTTATTTTTCATAACGTCATTGTAAGTGTGTAACTGAATATACACTAACTCTGTATCTGAAGCTATTACATCGAATAAATATTATTTTATTAAATCTTCTATATAGGTTTAAAGTCTGTTTGTTGACATATGCCAGGTGTTTTGCGTTAATCTTGAATTAACTCTCAAACTAGATCCGATTTTGATGATCTGTTTCTACAAGATTATTCCAACAAATGAGTACAACCCTACTTATTGTATTCAAAGCAGCTAAGTGCACAATTGAAAATATGAAATGGACTATAGAGCCACGTCGTTACTAACACCACTGATTTCTCTTTGTACATATACGAGAGCCGCATATTTGTA
>WYDF02127276.1:0-10012 GCA_009867245.2 Adranes taylori
ATGTAAATAATTTAAACAGCTGTTAAACGGCAAAAATAAATTGGTTTTGTTAATGCAAAAGATTAATAACTTAATCATTTATATTCATTTCAAAGCCTTATGTTCCAAAATAAACTATTCAGCAATACGTGTATTTCTATCAACAACACAATACAATTCTTTTCCATACTATATTTAAATAAAAGCATTAATAATATCGCGTGTATTTTTGTACGTGGCTGAGTTTGCAATTGTTAAGTAAATTTTACTTTTCTGACTTAACCCACTTGACTATCAATAAAAGGGATCGTAGAATTATAAGTAATCATTGATTTCCTTACTATAAATTTAATTTAAACCATTAGATTATATTGGGTCAGTGTCACTCATCAAATAATGAAACACAATTAGATTTTTATGATTTCTATTTATTATACTTATGAAAAAGTTAACTCGCTTGCAATAAAGTTTAACTCCAATTGTCAAATAGTTGGAATAACTACTCAGCAACATTTAATTATTTTATTAATTCATTTGCTTTAACCTACAATAAAACTAGTTTACAGTGAATCAAACTAGTTTCAAAGTTGACTATAAAAAAATGGTGACAAGAAATAATTCGAAATTAATTTATTTGAGATTTTCAAACTAATCAATACAAATGAAGGCTAAGTTCTTCATGACTAAGAAGGCTGTTGCTGTTTCCTCAAATGTTTAATCAATAAATGGAGTTTTTGGAAAGTTGTTTTAATTAATGAGAAAAAATGTATTTAATGGCTAGTGAGTAGAAACATTAATAATTTGACTCCAAACATATCAAAAACCAGACAAAAAAATGGAGTATATTGTTCAGATTTGTATACACTAATGTTTGGGAGGCAAAATTGTAGAAGCAATTGCGCCTGCGCCTGCGTCTGTTAACAAGGGAATTAAAAACTTAAAGTTAATGTTATCTTGACCTGAGTGTGCAATACCAAAAAGAGGAGCTACTGAAATAAATAATTTATGATTCAAATTAAAATTTTTAAACATATTTAATTGGTATTTAAATTTACAATAAATCAAACTACTTTTAGCGTATCCGTTATATTATTGATATCACTATCTATAATATTGATTTCAATAGCTATACGTGTCTTCAACTTGAGGTACGTACATACTATCAACTATCTGCGTGTAAACATCCATTTATGTACATCTAATTTATTTGACATCGTACATAGGTACTATACAAAGTAAGTATTCTCCAATCTGTTCTTGACTTATCAGTAACACTCTAATAAAATCAAATAGTATTATGCTTCAGTTTAATCAGAAGCAATATCACTCACTCACACTTCAATATCTCAGACTCGAGAAATGAAGACCTGCACAGCAGGACTGAGCACTTCTTTTAATATTGTTTATTTTTGTAAATTAACTTAATAACAACATCAAAATGCGCATATACTCTTCTTTAGAATTAAACTTTACAAGATTCAATTTACAGGAGTCAATTTATGTGCTAATGAAATTTCTGATTTCCATGCGATACACACTTGATGGCGGTTTAATCACTAATTTAACATATCTTGCAATAGCCTGTGAATGACAAGGGAACCTAACATATTTATTTCAGCCCAATTTTGATGATTCCATGCAACTTGTTTCTGACAAAAATAGAAAGGCTGTGACCATATAAGTATGGAACACCGGGGTTGGTTTTGACAAATCTTTCGTACAATTTTTATAGATCTAGATAATAAGACTATTAAGTTTGCTTGAACATATTTATTTTATTTGAATATATATCTGTAAAAAAACGACCAAATTTTACGCGAGTTATTAACTCCAACAAAATGTGACACCAAATGTCACAACTTGCCCCGACCTGGGGTTCGTTGTGACACTTATGGTGTTGATTCTGACAAGTCCTACCCCTTTATATATCGTCGTCGGAATTGCAGTGAATGCAGACGAAATATGGACTTTCATCTATACATTCTTCATGAGCCCATTTGAAGCAACTGGGCACTGCGACCATTTTTCTTTTGAACGAGAGTTGGAAAAAGGTTCGCTACAAATTACATAGAAAGTTCCATCTTCATCTTCAGAACTGCTACTGGCATCAATGGTTTAAGCTTTAGCTTCAGCCTTAGTTTTAGCTTTACATCTATTTCTCTTCGCACCGAATTGTTTAGCTTTTTCTTTTGTTCTTTCAATTCTTTTCTCTTTTTGTCATTTTCTAATTCCTCCTTATTTGGAGTATCTGTCCAAATGGCTGATCAGCTAGGTTTTCGCCTTTGTCGTGTAGCTACTCGTTTTTCAGCCGTGGGTGTTGGTCTTAAATCTTCTGGAGAAAAATATGTGGTGATATCGGAAGGTCCAGATAAATTTACAGGTTCCAAATCTGTACTGCATGCTACTGGAAGTGAATCTCTTTTAGACGGTGAATTAGTAGGGGTAATTCGGATTTCAATAAGGTTGGTTTGAGCCCCGATCTGTATTTCTGGAATAACTTCGTTCTAAGATACGTCTGCATTCAAATCATTTTCCAGATTTGGATGGTCCGTAACAGCTGCAGGAAGAAACTCATAATCGGAAAAGATATTTTAATTGAAGGGAAAAATTCCAGTGGTTGCAAACTTAGGTTGAATATTTTTTGGCGTTGCTGCCAGAGGAAGAGCGTTTTTCGCAATGGGGGGTATGTCATAAATTGACATAGTTTTCCCTGGGTGGACGCGCAATCCATGAGTCGCAAGCACTATTCATTTATTTTTTAAGAGGCCTATATACCGACCGATTCAATGATTGGAGCTTCTGGAAGCACTGTGTTGGTAAGGAAATTAACACATCTCCATTTTCTTTGCAAAAAGAAATATCTTGTAATGAGAGGTGAGATTCATGGTTATCCAATATCAAGAGAACCGGTTTTTCCTGAGATGACCTGGCATGTTTGGCGAAGTGGTTTAAATATATAAAGAAACCATTTTCCGTCATCCAACCTGACGGATTGGCGGATGCAATGCACCCTGGAGGGCCATTGTTAACAAAATGGTCTCTGTAGTTTTTTCTTCAAAACAAGAACATCGGGGGAACTGAATTTCCACTGCCACTAACAGCAAAACAAAATGCTATCGTACCCCTTTCATCGGAAATTACAGAAGCCACTTATTTTATGTCCTTTCTTGCAATAACTTCTTCTATCTGGCCGTTGCACATTTGTGATGCCCATTTCATCGACTTTGTATATGTCTTGAGGATCAAATTTGTAAAAATCTACGACCTGTAAGAGAAAAAAGTATTCACGTTTGTCCTATTAAAACTTGCAGCGCGACTGAGGCTAGTAGATTTAGGAGTCCTGAGGGATAATATTTGATGCCGCTTAAAGAAGCCCATAAGCCTTGATCCACTTGTTACGGACAGTTACATTATTGCTAATAGCAAATTCGTAAGATAATATACGAACTTCTTTTGTGGATAATCCAAAGTATAATTTGGATTGATGAATCAGGTATTCAGCTAATTCATTTTCCATTTCATCTGGTAGCAGTTGGTGATTTATTCTATATCCTACCTGCAAGGGTTGCTCCAAATCTAGAAATGAAGGTTTTTTTATGGACATCCCTAAATTAAAAGGAATAGTAATATTACCATCATTATTTCGATTCCGTAGTTTCTTACAAAATCTCTGTAACGTCATGTAGTTAATATCGAAATCGGCGGCAACTCTCCCAAAGTCCTCATATGTCCTTATTATTAATTAACATATATATTAAATTAAATGAATAAGACAGGCATTATTTATGTATTTAGTAGGTTGTGACAACCTACCCCGATGCTTAGGTCACAACCAACCCCAGTGCACATTTTTATATTGTCCCTTTAGCTCTGCCCAAATTTTAATAAATAGCTGAATAACCTTATTTGAGTGAGAAAGAGCATATCTGAATTAGTATTTTACCACCACAATACTAGTTGTAACTGATACTGTAGTCACTTTATAAAACAAGATCTGAAGTCACGAATATTTACTAAGCCACCTCGAAAATACAGAAATTAGCCAAACACACGTGGTAAGTTAGCGATTGAGGCCACAACCATACTACACCCAAGAACTAGCGCTCGTTCTATTGAGATGATTGTGACGCGGCTGACATCTATTGAGCGAGTGCAAAAGCCTCTCACCACCAACCTCTGTCACAACCAACCCCGGTATCTCTTATACGTCATTCATCATCATCATCATCATCATCATCATCATCATTGTCCAACCGACTTGACCTGTAGTGGTTGTGGTTCAGCCTCAATAGATTAAATGACGGTTTGTACTTTTGATCTCTAACGTTCTCTATTTTCGATCATAAGAGTATCTCCTTCTAAGTTAGTATTTAGCAGAGTCAATCAATCTAGCACCGTTTTTTTTAAACGTGGCTATTTTTTTATAGACGATGAGATGCTTTGGGGTGGATGTGTTTCGTCTAATACAAATATTAGTTCGTTGAGCACCAAATATTAGTTCTCCAGCATCACATTTCGAAACCATCTACTTTCGTCGATCCGCAGTTCTGAGCGTCCACGTTTCAGAAGCGCAATAGAAAACATAAGAGTTTGACAAGATCGCTTTTATTGATACGGTTTGTTTGACGCTCGTGTCATATTACACTTAGTTACCCATGTTTGTTATTAATGAACCAAAATAAGTAAATTCGATTATGACCTGTCAGTCATGAACTATGTTTGTATACGGGTGGTTATCAAGTTTGTGATCTACAACCGTAGCCTTAGTTTTGTTAACATTGATTTTAAGTCCGGACCTCTCACTAACGATTTCTAATTTGTTTATTAATCTTTCTATTCATCTCGATTTTTATATATAAGTATGGTATCATCTGCAAAACGCAAGTTGGTAAATTTAATTCCTTTATGTCTCAGGCATTTTCTCCGGCTAGGACCAACTCCGGTTGACTTATATAGGCACTAAGGCATATGGGCATTGCAGGTAACGAAGTAGCTGATATCTTAGCAAAGTTGTAGTAGCAGAACTGGCTTCCAGATTATGGATTTCTTTTAGGCAACCTATAAACAATTGGACCATATAAAATACATAGTTCATTGAAGGAAGTCTGCGGGTGAATAACATGGCCATCTTTTAATACTGAGCCCTCATATGACTAAAAGCTCAGATTTGCTGAACGACAGGAAAAAAATCAAAACAATTACCAGTTTGCTAACAGGACACGCATATTTAATGTCACACTTATACGCTACAGACATCGAGTACAGGCAGGGGCGGATGGGACCTGACAGACAGGCGCGGGAAGTCGTGATTACCGGTGCGATACTGCACTCTATTAATTAAATAATTTTGCAGGGGGAAGAAGTGAAAAAAGTAATATATTTGAGAAAACTACTTTTATTAGTCGGACAAGTATAAGATTAAAGTACCTAAACATAAAAATTGATCAAAATAACAATTCCGCTAAGAAATTAAAAGGAACATTCTGCTATATAAAGAAAAGTATGAATTGTATAGTAACTCAAATAAAATATAGTATAATGTTAAACGTAAATACTAATTCTATTTAGAAATTAATAGAAACATCTGAAACACACTGTATCGCATACAAAAATCTAACAGAAAATGATTACTTGTGAGACCCGCACCATCTATATAACAACTTTTTTGACAATATTGAGCTTGAATAACCTAACTCATTAATAACGTCGTTATTTGCAATTCTATTTAAAATTTCATTTTCGAAATTCATTGACTCTAATGCTTCCAATCGTGATTCAGACAGGCTACTTCGTAACCGGTTTTTGATATATTTTAATTTTGAAAAAGACCTTTTACAAGCCACTTGCTGAAGATAGTAAATACTTATAAGGTAGGCATGTGGTAGGCTTCTTGATACATATTGAACTTGAATATTATAACATAGCAGCATAGGGCACAATTTTTACAACTCTAACATAGCATGCTCTTTTCTTGTCGTTCTAGGTTTTCCTCATTCATATCAGTTTCTCTTTCTAAACTTAAAACATAGCTATCTCGGATATTTCCTTTTAGCAAATCCCAGTTGGTTATGAAGTTTTCTAGTTCACTTTGTAGTGCTTCTGAAGTTGCTAAGTCGATCTTCTATTGATTGTATGATAGTATCAAGAATTACGTTAAAATTTTCAGTTCTGTACCTGTCATTTCGATTGCTAGATATTTCGTCAGAAGACTACGCTCCGAGCATTTTTTTAAATGTTCTTTTTCGTATTTCCGGTAAACTAGTTTCAATGTTAATGTCACTTATCTACATCAGAAGTTTGCTGAATATTTTGGAAGTTTCGTTGGAACACTTTTAATTGTTTTAACGCTCAATCATATTGTTGCACTTGAGCAGATCTAGCAGATCCTTCGGTTTCCAAGTAGCTCGATAAGGGATCTGTGATGAAATAGATCTTAAGAAAGATACGTGCAGTTAATACTACTTCATATTTCTGCAAATTTTTAGGAAAAGCTTTAGCCGTAGCACCAATTGGATTTATATTTTTAGCATTTTCAATAGATTTTAAGGCAAAGAGAAGTTGAACCTAAAGAGCATTTTTTGTGGATCCATATGTACCAAATATTTTTGTTAAAGCCGATTCCTTCGTCCACCACCGTACCGTGTCTCACCAATTGTCCGCAATTTTCTTTTCTTCGCATCGTCTACTTTTATTTTTCTCCAAACATCCATTCTTTGGTATGATTCTTTAAAAAATAGTGCTATTTTGTTTAATAGGTTAAATTCAGATGACGGTTCAGATAATGTTTGCTTTAACAAGATTCCCAATAACTAATTTTATATGTGACTGTAGCACCAAATATGCACATGTTCCTCGTTCTCATTTTGAATTTGAGCAACGAATCCTTTATCAATTCCTTGCATATCTGCAGCACCATCTGTTGATTAACCTATGCATTTTGTTTTATCTAAATTGTTTAATTCTACTTCATTCATTGTTATATTATGCATTTCTATTCCTGTTGAGTCATTACATTCTATAAAGGACAGTAATCTTTCATAAACTTGTCCATGTAATACTTACTTGATAATATGTGACAACTGATCTGTGGTAGATACAACTTGCATTGTGCCTACTTCTATGGAATATACTCGTGTTACTGCTTCCGGAATTTCACCCGAAATAATTTTTTTTTATTTTCGCTGAGATAATATTAATAATATAATTTATGGTACTTTTTGACAAAAAAGATGTGAAATCACCAGGTCGGTTTTTTATTCCCCTTTCATGCATTTTTTTTGCTTTGTGGTATTATTGTATTTAGATGCTCTTTTATTACTATGTCATATTTTGACAGCAATAATTATTTCTGAATAATTTCCATGATCTAAAAGATCATTTTCAAGAGAGTATCAGCTCTCATTTTCCTTACCTCTGTAACGTAGGCCTCTCTTTTCAATCATCTTTATTACATTTATAACCCTATCAACAATCTGTCGATTCATACTTATATTTTTTTGCTGCAGCGTCAATTGTCTTGTAAATAAGAATCTGTCTACTGAAGTATCACTACAAAATCGAAAATATGTAGAAGAATTATTTCCGTGCATTACAGAATTTGATGTTCCTCAATGCGTTGATAAAAGTGCTTTCAGTCAGACATACCATTACTAAAAATATTAGTTTCCGTAGTTTTGCTAAACGCCAGGAAAACGCTACAAATAAAGCATCTTTTGATTAAGCATTGTCGTGGTGTGCCGTTTCTAGTTTTGAATACGGTTTCACAATTAAATTTCTTCTGACACATTGTGACTTTGGGATGATACTGGAAAAATATATTTAGCGCATTGTGTTCAGGTCTCTCAAAATAATGTATCGCATTTTGTTCTTCTATATTGTTGCCTTGCAAGCTTGAAGTTGGTTTTTGATCTTGAATTAACTTCCACTCTCTTGTTGGCGGATTCGCTGCTGCTCCTGACGACAAATTATGCTGTAGCTCCTTAGTAATATCGCTTTTACGTTCGATCATTATTTGTTGTTCATTTAGACTTTCGCAGCTAGTAGTTGTATTTGAGGTACGTTATATTATACTAGGCAACATTGATTGCAAATTTTTACATTTTTTCCCTCTTCAGCAGACGTTCTTTTTTCTTTTCTCTCAGCCTTTTTTCTTTTCTCTCAAGCGCCGCCCTTTTTTCGTTTTAAAGATGTAATATTTATTTTTACTACAGAAGTAACAGAAAAGAACAACTTAGCTATACAAACCAAAAACTAATTTAAAGCAATAACAATATAAACTATATAAAACACTATAACGTATCTATATTCGTTGCAAGCAGAAGCAGAAAGCAATTAGCAAACTGATTGTGACTTAGCCGAAGCTGTGCCAGATTGTCAGATGTCAAATATGAAATTATAGCGCAGCGATGCCAGAATTATCGGATTGTCGGGAAGATCATGGTACAAATTGGACGGCTCAGCGGCGTACTCTGCACGTGGCGTTGGGATATGTTATTTGGGTATATCTTTTCAAGACGGCCATATCGACTCCAAAGCCACCGGATCACCGTGAAATTTCCCGGTATCCCGGCGGTTCGTTCCCCCCCCCCCTGAGTACAAGCTGTGTCGAGAAGAAAGCGAAATAATTTGACATATTATAAAAGTAGGTGTGAAACATCCAGAGAGAGGGATCTATTCGATCCAACAAAAGTAAACTTTGTAGTGGTACAAAATCACTCTGACCAGGAAATATTAAAACTGTACAAGATAGACACATTGGACTCTTGCGACTGGAGAATCTGGGAGAGTACAATAAACTGATTAGCTTTAGTGTCCCTGGAGTGGTCTTATGGCAAACATATGGCTTGAACATAATATTATTATTATTTCTTTTGTCAGATTTTTGTATCGAGCTTTGTTTTACTATTATACGTGCAAATATCCTTTGGAAAGTATAATAGTTATGAAAAAATTAATGGTAAATGAAAATTAGGAATGTACTAGCAAAACATAAATATTACGATGAAAGTCTTTATTTTTGTCGTTTGTTATAAGTCAATTAAATTTAAACTAATTATATCGCAATGATTTGAAAATTGTCTTTTTTTTTGTTTTACGCTTTCTCACACGAATTATGGTTATTTTCTAAAATAACTCAATTTGAAAATAAATCTAATTTAAATAAATTAAATAATTTAAATTAAGCCATTTCACTTTGTAATGTGGTCTTCTTTATGCATATGTATGTGTTATTTACTTTAATACTATTTCAACGTATTCTTCATATTTGCTTATTGCATTTTACTTTCCAATACCCAAGGCTCGCAACTTTCTCATTGATAAATATATGTATAAAGTACACTCTACGACAGAATATATGGCTGTTAAGGCTATTATGAGTTTTATATGTAGTGTGTAATATGTGGTTTTAAATTTAAGACTCAATTGCACTAGCGCCACTTTAACTAACATCTAATATACGATAGCTCTTTTACAGAAGAGTGACTTTACAAAAAAACCTAACACCACTATTGCCATGATGACTATTGCTAACTTATTTATTTAATTAATTAACTCAGACTGATGCCTTTACAGCAAGTTCTGGACTTCCTGTGTTTAAATAGTTACCTATCTCGTATAAGATATTATAAGATATCCTATGAAATGTGAACTTAAGATATAAATATATTAAGGAATATAATTCTAAGATCTAATCAAAGTCCTATGAGTAAATAAGATATTTTATCTAAATCTATAGAATCTTTAATAAAATATTATGATTTATTAAGATGCCTTCTTTGTATTGCAATTCATTCTTCTGTATTGCGCTTAACAAGTTTCTTGATTTCTCTTGTGAATTTGTTTAATCTGTGGATCTCTTGAATGTTTTTGGTAACTTTTCGAATGTATTAATAATCCTATGTGCCAATGTCCTTTTTCCTGCATTTGTTGTTATTTGTTTTTTATGCGCGTTTGAGCTATTTCTTGTATTGTGGCTATGTACAATGCTATTTTGTGTTAATTTTATGTTGGTTTTAATCTTCCGGTTTTTTAT
>WYDF02127287.1:0-23199 GCA_009867245.2 Adranes taylori
ATCTATCTATCTAATATTTACTTGCTGATGATCATATTCCATCACAACTGCTAAACAAAACTTTAAAACGGTGAGATATTCATGTCCTGCAGAAACATGAAAGACAATTTAGAAAAAAGCACTTAAACGATACACATAATGTTGCAGGAAAATTTCAGCAGTAAATGAAAATCAGCAAAGTTTATAAATGAAGTTATTTGCCTAATGTCTCTACTTTCCCAAAGTAGCTTACAAGTTTTACTGAGCGATCCACCGGTGTAACGCTTCACAAGTACATCATAAGCAGATATCCAAACATGCCTATGTGCAATAGTGCTTTCATTGCGGGCACCATTGCTCATTGCTTTGATGTGTCTGGGCGATTCAGCAGTGGATCCAATCGGAGTTAAGTTAGTAGCAACATAGAGTAGTGTGCAATAATGGTTGCAATAAATTTATTTGTTAGAATTACAGATAAAGATCCAAATATATAAACTTTTTTATCTTTTGATCAATAACTGAGAAACCATAAGATGTTGGAAGTTATTATAGTATGAAAGCATATTTACGTGAGCCATAAAATGAATAAACTTTATATTCCATTTCCGTATGATATCTGGTCATATATTATTAAGATATTCTTATTCCTGTTTTCGGAACAAATATGGCAATTTTATTTTCCGCAAAATTTCCTCTTGCGTTAGGACAAGTTCAATGTCCTTCATGATGTCGCGTCTCTGCGTAAACATTTGTCTTTTTCTTGGTTTATGTATATATATATATATATATATATATATATATATAGTTCGATGTCCTTGCCGATGTGCGTGTACTGATTTTGATGTGCTATATTTGCCCCATCATCATGTTGCTATTATATATTACTCGAATCTAATTTATGTAAATAAATTTGATTGTAATACGAAGTATTTTACAATTCAGGATTTATGATTCAAGGTGTTAAATTATTCTCTTGTTATTAGCGGGAATAAATAAAGACTGAACAAGTATGAGCTAGTGATGCTATAATATATTGTTGCAATTTTTGGGTTACTTAATCTAGAAATCGCCGGTGTAATTAAATCAAAATACCAGTAATACGTTCTAAGTTAAAGTATCCATTTATTTATCAAATTTCACTCTATATGTATGAAACTAGTTCTTAGTCAATTATAAACAATTTGATAATTTGTACATATATTAAAATTCAAAGGTTGGACCTTGTCAAACAATTAGGTAATGTAATTTGCTGATGCATTTTAATCTTAACTAGTTTAATCAAATTAATTAATGTAGTGCAACGTAATGTGATATTCTTATTGTTTTGATAGTAAAACATGTACACAAGTAATTTAATATGGATGCAATCAAAATATCTATAATTGTTTGCTTGCGTTAGGAATTATTTTTAATTGTTTGTAAAGAAGTCAATCTTCATTTGTTAGGGATTTTTAAATTATTATGCAAATAATCTCGGGGCACCTAAGTAAATATACGCCATACATCTTAAATAATCATTAATAAATTACAACATAAGTTAAAGTATCCATTTATGATATAATAATTCAAAAAATGCTTCTTGAGCATTTTCCATTGTCCTGCCTTCGATAAAGGCTATTTAACTATATAAGACAATTTAATTCTTTTTTTAATTATTTGCAGATACTTGAGTCTGAGTTTAATCTTAGTTTAAGCAGTAGGGTCAAGTGGTGAAAACAAGAGACAAATTTGATATCTTTTCATTTTAATTGGATTACAAATTTAATATGATTATAATCGTGTACTTATTAAATAATATTTGTTATAAATCTTGTTGTCTATTACACATATTGGCCTAACTTGGCACTCAATTATGCGAATTTTAAATTTGAAATTTCAATAACCTAACGTAAGACGAGCGCTCGTTTCGGAGTTATTGCTCCTTGTCAGGTACGTGTAAGTAGAAACTTATTTCACTGAACTAACATTAAGCCGCAGGCTTAATGTTAATCCTCAAAAAATGTGTATTTTTAGCATTGTACCGTTAGCTAATTAGAAAAAGCATTGTGATAGAAATGGATTGACTTGCCAATTATCAAAGATAATATGATTATTATTCATTGTGTACTTATTACATTATGTTTGTCATAAATGTTGTTGTCTAATACACATTTTGTCTAGTGCACAGATAAAATAAGCTTATACTTACACGTACCTGACGAGGAGCAATACTCCAAAACGAGCGCTCGTCTTACGTCAGTTTATTGAAATTCTAAATTTAAAGTTAGCATCATTGAGTGCCAAATTAGGCCAATGTGAACAAATGTGCCAAGTTAGGCCAAAATGTTACTAGACTACAATATTTATAACAATTATTATTTATTAAGTACAGGGTAGAGAATAATCCTATTATCTTTGATAATTGGCAAGTCAAGCCATTTCAATCACAAAGCTCTTTGTAACTAACTAACGGTACAATGCTAAAAATACACCTCTTTTGAGGCTAATACCTGTGACTTAATGACAGTTCGATTGAAATAAGTTTATACTTACACGTACCTGACGAGGAACAATAACTCCGCAATGGTCGCTCGTCATACGTTAGTTTATTGAAATTGCAAATTTAAAGTTCGCATATTTGAGTGCTAAGTTAGGCAAAAATGTGTGCTAGACCACAACATTTATAACAAATAGGATTACAAATTGTTTTCTTATCGACTTGATCATTATTCTGGTACAGCTTCATTGGGTTGTATATAGTGCTACGTTTTACTTGCTATTTCCGGTGTGATTGCGTATGTTACGCAAGCACCAATATCAGGGACCGATTAACTTCTCTTACTCCGATGATCAGTAAGTTTTTGTCCTTCCAATGTCTGGACCCTACCTGAATTCTTGCGAGTAACTTTTCTGGGGTAGGAAGGCTGTTGGCGACCAACCGTGACTATGGCCGTTTATTACACCCCCATTACCGGCCCACCGGGAAGCCTCTGATGCAACTCTATTCTATGCCCTTGGTTACAATTCCCTTTTGCAAATTAGGTATGGGTTTTAAGCAGTTCGGATAGAGTCCAGTGTAGTAAAGCATGTTACAAGACATAGATTAAATATATTAAATCCATTAATTTTCATAATTCTTCATAATAAATAAATTAAATCGATTAAATAAATAGATTTTGGGAACCCTAAAGTAATAATGAACTTGAATGCATTTATTATTTGTAAATATTAAAAACCTGCAAAAGTTCGCGGTTCGCGCAATGCTTACCATAAATCAGAGAAAGATGTACTGTTGCTTACTTTACTGTCTTTAAGTATTATAATGTGTATGACGAATTATGCACGTTAGATGCGTGTGTGTGTGGAAGTATTGATACGTTGGCTGGCACCGTCTACTGTTACGCTATAATATACCGCATCGCTACTTCTCACTGCTACTGCATAAGGCTGCTCGGTTCTTTTGTAACCCGTTGGAATGCCGCTAAGAATGGAATTGTGTGTTGCATCGTCACATAGGGGCGGGTTAAACCGAGATTTATATAGGATTGCGTGAAGAGACCATGTGACGTAATAAAATAACGCGTGATAGCTTCACATAAACCCTTATAACAGAATAAAAGTTGAGCGAAGGCACCCGTCTATAAATAGCGAGATTTTTGGCATAATAATTTAGTTCCTGATCTTGCAAACTCGAAGAAATCCATCCAGCAGCAGAGAAGTCAAGCCAGGCCAACCAAGCCGAGAGAATGAGCCGAACGACAGGCGCCAAGATAGTAACACAGTTGATGGGCGATTTTCCCTACCATATTGATTGAATTGTATGAATGTTTCAATAGCTTTGCTTCCTTTCCTGCCCCTTCACCAACCTATTTCGTATTCGCTAAGCATATAATACTACCTTGCGTTCACGGGCTTAGTTTTAGTTGTTCAAGCAGCAGTAACACTTGCGTTCACGGGGTGTTATTGTAACTGATAGTAAGCTCCTTTACGATCTCCTTCACTAGAGCATATATAATGCTAACATACGTTCACGGGGTTAGTTTTAGTCACTCGAAAAACATAGCACTAGCGGGTTTGTGGTGGCCTAGAGTGATTTCCTAGGACTCCTACCTTGTCTGTTATACATGCCGTGCATTTAGATTTACCCCCGCCCTCCCGTTGTATTGTTAACTATTGATGCATGATTTCCACATTATTATTGTTTTGTTTATATGACCACCGTGCATTTGTATCATTTTATCACACCGCTGATGTTTTGTTTATGCTAGAATCGCAACTGTTTATTTTGCTACCCGCCATTGTTGCAATATTGATTCAATTTGACATTTATTCATTTGTTTATTATTGACATTTAATGTTGCCTATATATTTCTTTCTTTGTTTATATTGTCAAAAAGACCAATAAATTTGACCAACGATTTTGTTGAATACTTAATGCTGTTTTACTAATTAGTAGTAAGTTTCTTTCAGCTACCCACAAAAACGAGGACCACTGGATTACTCCTAAGACTCGAAGCTACCCGTGTCCACAGTAAGCCCGTGAGGACCAGAGTTACAACAAGATAAGGTTACAGCGTGCGGTCCCACGTTAAACTGACCTGGCGCCCGAGGATAAATATTTCCGAAGGTTGTTATATTCTATAATTAATAAGATATTTGTTTGCGCCATCGGTGACAGTCGCTAAGGCTCCCCATTAGCAACGTCACGAATGGGAGTCTGTCACACCAGTGCGACGAAATGGGAAGCTTCTGATGCAACTCAATGCCAGCCACTCAAAATCCACTCCTAATTTGTCTTATCAAGACAGGTTCCTGTCCAGCATGATCCTGTGGGCAGATCAATTCTTCTTTTTCTTAATTTCGTTTAATAATTCTGCGGATATTAATACTTTTGTAGATGCATTTATTTTCCTTCCTTGAGTTCTTGTTCGGATGGTTCGGTGAATTTTTGATAAAAATATAGTCTCGAACGTCAGAGTCCCTTTTGATGAACTGAACTTATGGATAGGTTCTATGAATAGCGAAGAACTAGTATGGCTTTCTAAAATTGTCATTGGTTCTTCTATATTTGCTTGAGCTTCACTACTTTTATAAGGATCTAACATATCTTCTACCACATTTATCGCACTCTATTCTTCGTATCTGTTTTTTCAAAGAAAGTTTTTATGACCTACTCATATAGACCATCAAGCCAAATTCTGCATATCAAATCAGAAAATTCGTTCTTGATTTTGTCTGATGTAGTAACCGCTGCCATTCTAGAAGGCAGTGTTCCATTTGAGTTATAACGATCCGAAACAACACTTATTCCGTCGTTATAAAACATCGGTAGTATGAGGCGGATGTTTAAACAACGATATATTTGTGAGTAAGCAAATCATATAATTTGTAAGACCAGTTTTTAAATATCGACATCGTAATCCACACTTTTACGGATCATGCATACTGAGTATTAGACAGATCGTTTGGAAGTTATATTTACTTATTAAAAATTGAATAATTTAAAATAATAAAAAATTATATACTTGACAAGCTATTTCACAAATGTAAATCTTGAAAGGCAATTAATGGCGGAAGGAAAATTCCACCTACCGAAATGCATACCTTTATCACACTGAAATGCCTTTATGCCTCTATGAAGAAGTTGAGAATTGAGATGGAAGAAGAAAAGCTAGAGCAGATATAGGATATGCGGGCCATGAAGGAAGTGGGGGCAATGTTCCAAGGAACCAGGAAAATCAAGAAAGGTTTCCAGCTAAGAACAACATTTTGTAAGGACAAAACTGGTAACTCGATCGGCGATGAGAGCAGGATAATGGAGAGATGGGTACAATAATTTGAAAACTTTCTGAATGCTGCGTAGGAGAGAGCCCCGGAACCACCAGACCAGGTGAGGGATGGCCAGATGGACAATTCTGGCGAGGATGGGCTTGTCTCAGAATTGATTCGAATAAAAGTGAAAGAGGCGATCTTCTTTATACGCAATAGCCAAGCGCCAAAAGAGGATGGCATTCCAACTGAGCTCTTCAAGTATGGTAGGGAGGAGTTGAGCGACAGTATGTACACTCTCATTAGTTCAGTATGGGCAAATGAAGACATTCCAAAAGATTGGAACACAGCGGCTATATGTCCCATATACAAAAAGAATGACAAGATGATTTGCAGTAACTAACATAGGATTTCTCTTTTGAACGTTGTGTACAGGATCTTTTCGAAGGTACTAGCAAAGAGGCTTGACACATATGCGGAGAAGGAATTAGGAAAATACCACTGTGGGTTTAGGCGCAACGGATCAACGTTGGTCCACATCCTATCATTACGGCTGATCCTGGAGAAATGTTACCAGCATAATGTCAGCGTGCACCAACTCTACATTGACTACAAAGAGGCATATGATAGTGTCAGGAGATCCAAGCTGCAAGTGATATTGGAAGAGTTGAGAGTGTCAGAGAAGCTCATTAGTCTGATGTGAGCTTCTCTGGGCTTCTCATCGTGAGGGTCAGAGTCAAGATACAGGGACAAGGGAATTTGAGGTGCGAAGAGAGCTGCGACAAGGAGATGCACTTTCGACGACCCTCTTCAGTATCTGTTTGGAGCATGTCATGTGGAGGATCCCGCTCAGCGCACGAGGAACTATCTATACCAGACTTTGCAGATGATGTTGTCCTTCTTGGTCGAGAACATTGACACAGGCGCTGCAACATGTGCGTGAAAGCGGGAGACGCTTGGGGTTAAGAATTAACAATGAAAAGACAAAATACATGGTCGGCACGAGAGAAAAGGAAACCTTCTGCGCGGTGTGTCACTTGGAATGCGAAGAACTAGAACTTCTGAAAACTACTACGGTTCAAAAAAATTTAATAAGTTACCACTTTCAAACAACCCTTCCAAATAAAGGCGCGCATTTTCTCTACATTATCGTATTAAAAATTAATTTTAATCCAATACACATATTAATCAGGTAATTATCAGTAAAATTAATACGACGTTAATTAATGAATAATATGAATTATAAATATAATTTATTTTAAAGGTGTGTCATTTATTTTGGTATTCTAACGATTGCAAAAAATAAATCTAATATTGCAAGTATGAAAGTGAAAGCGACCTACCTCAAGGTCGTTTGTCAAATTTAGGTTAATATCACTGTCCGAATACGACATACAACATATCAGTAATAAATCGCAGTTATAAAAAAACCTGTTAAATCCATACAATGACCGTTACAGGTCGATATAGTTTTATTGACTGAGACAAGTCGTTCCAATAAATTGATTGAGTAAAAAGTTACTTTGTCGTAATCCACGATATGATCAATTGAAAGAACATTTGCTTCTTTATTTGCATGGCCAAACTATTAACATGGCCATTACCATTGCCATACTATTATTACCATGGCCATACTATTATACCCATTATATTTGCATGACCATACTATTATACTGATTATATCTGCATGCCATTTCCGATTAAAATATGATATTCGCACACCGAGGGTCTGCTTGGGATTCATTATTCATATATCTTCGCCATGTTGAATGTAAATAGAGATATTTGAGGTTATGTACTTAAAGTGCGAAATTTGGAATGCAGGTTGGTAATGCAGATTTGTTCATCGGTGGTTGCCTCTAGCGCTTTACATTCGGCGATAGATGGCGCTTGTTATTTAGGTAATATTATATGTGTTGATAAATATGCCAGTCAATTTATTTGTAAACAAAACAGCACGTGGTCAAGTTGTTTGTAAACAAAAAAGCGCCGCCCCCAAATTTGGCCCGAAAAACTTCAAATTTCTAATGGCCGCCAACCCAATCAGCTGTGAAACTTACTTATTCAATAAAATTTATTTCATTAAAATCAATAGAAATTCAACTCTATAGAAAACCAGTGGCGGAATTTCTATTACCCAGTGGACAATTAAAGAGCCAATATTTGTTGCAAGTTAGTTTGAAAATATCTTGCTATGATTGATTCTGTGAAGAGAAAAACCAAATCTGAAGATGCAGAAACTGTCATTTTTAGCTTGAAAATATGGAATATGTTGACAAAACGAAAAACTTTTTAAATTTTTTTAATTGATATGGAGTCAGAAATGTCAAAAATGGAGTCAGAATATTTCGACAGTATTTAGATGTGAAAATCGTGAAGTCGCATCAAATAATAACCAACGGTTTGAAAACGTAAGCAACTTTTCCTTGGAACTCCTCGTAATTACAGGTAGGGTGCTCTTACGGGAAGTCAACAATGAAAAGAATTGCCCAAGAAATTAATAAATACTAACCTTACGTTTCTCGTGAGCAAAGTCTAGCGAAGTAAATCAAAAGTAGTTCAAATCATCCATCCATCTATTCATCTTGTAATCCATCTAATTATAAATAAATTTAAGAAGAAGACCTAGATGAGCAGGAGACCTGAAGAGGTTGGAGGTGAAACGTGCAGTACACTAGGTATTCCATCGACACCCTGAAGGAAGAAAACGACGTAAGAGATGGATGGATGAAGTGGAAGATAACATGCTACATTTCCGAGTTCGTGAGTGGAGACGACTCGCCTTGACTCAGAAGCTTGGAACAAAGTGATTGGGAAACTTCGAATTCTTCATGAGCTGTAGCCCGATGGATAAGATAGATACCTGCGTTTAATGAAGTGCACATTCTCGTCTGGCGTGAATAAGAAGGAATGTATGTGCAGAATTCAATACTATAAATCACAAAAAACTTTACATTTCTCGTAGAAATATAATTTCTTGCTACTTGTCTTTCAAATAATTAAGCAATGCATAACCTCAAAATAACTGAACTTTTAATTTGAAGTTACGTAATGTTTCATGAACAGAGTTACAGTAAAAAATATCGAAAACCTTCAATTTTGGCAGGAAAATCTTTCAGTTATATTCTGTCTTTAATCATTATGGTCAAAATGTACTGAGAATAAATAGTCATACAAATAATATAAAAAACATAACAATAAATATTTTTTAATGCAACCTCAAAAACTTAAAAAATCTTTAAGTACATACCATTGATGGATCAACCCGGAAAACTACTCACAAAATTCTTGTTAACTTTCTGTCACTAGCACATGAAAACACATACTACTCGATACTTTAATTAAATTGTATTACAGTATATTATATAGTACAGGATAAGTATATTACCGATAATTTAAACTTTAAGCACGAAACTTGTATGAAAAATAATTGTTTGTTAAACGAAAGTTGTTATGTGACTAAGTATGTTAATACGTTTTACTGAAATCAAATCTCATGAAGAAAATTCAAGGTATTAAAATCTCCGAAAATACTAATAAATAGTACTTTCACACAGAATGTTTAGAAAGTAAACGAACATAACATTAGCAATTATACTTATTTACAGTTATTGACATCTGTCAAACAGGTGATTTTTCTGTTTTCATTTAAATCTCAAACTACTTTTTTCGTTAAATATTCTGGGGTATTATTTTCTCAAAATCCTTGTGAATGTTTGACACACAACTAAGCATTAGACCTCAAATTCTCGATATAAGCATTGTTCCCGCGAAATTATTTGACAACTCTCAGATTATATTAAGAAAAAAAATTATAATAATAATAATGTAGGCGCCGCGTGCCTACCGTCCAGTGTGAAAAGAGAGAAAACAACCGTAATACCGTAGACGATTAATAAATAAGCGACAGTAACATAAAAAGGCGATGCGTCGCGGATTCGCAATACGTGTGTGTAGTGATGAACACACGTCGCTCGCACAGCGCTAACCGCTTCTACGCGTGAATGTTGAACTATTGAGTAAGGTTATGTCATACCAACACAAATGTACATTCGATGTTGTATGGTGCTCTTGTGTGTATGAATACGCGTGCATGCGGTGTAGTACAACAACGTGTATAGTCGTGATAATGAAACGCGCCAAGTTTTATTGGCAGTGTTGCCATTTTAAATACACAAATATTTTATTCTATCATTTAATCTTAAAAGTTGACTTTAGTAATGTCATAGACACTTCCTATGATTGTAATTGCGATATAAAAGTGTCATTTGATTCCATAATTAAAATGTCTCAACATCTATTATTCGTGAGAAAATACTAAGAAACAGTCTTATTTATAGGGGCGGCTCAAGACGAAATGAAATTGTAGTTTCTTTTGAATGCTCGATAAGGTTCATCCTGAAACTTGTGGTCAAACTGTCTTTTTATTTGTCTAGGTCGATCAAATTTTCACCTCCCCCAGTATCAACAAGAACCATCTCCTTTGTTACTCCTTACTTTTTCAAACTAACTCTCAATGAGTTCTACAATGAGTTTTCACTAGCTCAATGAGATCTACGACATTTGCAAATTGTTGTTTCTGTAAAAGTTTTCTGACAAGATTAATTCTAAAGAGAACCGAGTACCACAAGAGAAAACAGCAAACAAACTTGAAACTCCTGATTGTATTTAGCTAACCTTAGTGAAGTTTTTATCTGCTCTGGAGTCACTGGAAAACTCAAGTAACAATTTTACTCACCCAGCTAGTTTCACATAAGAGTTTTGGAGTTATAGAAGTCACATGATTCATTAGCACAGATCATCAGTGAGTCGAAACAGAAAAAAAATGATATACTTTTTGTTCTGTGCTGAAGAAATTTACAGCTTCAGTATAAGAAACACCTGCGTCCTGCTGCACGGTAAAAATTCTGCTAGAGGATTCGCGCTGAGCGTTTTAGTATGTTTTCTGTTCAAATTGGCTCCAATATTATAGCCTTGCCTTGTCCGTGCATGTTACACAAAAACATCAAATGTAGCTTTAAATATTCTAATAATAGGTGATAGTCTATCTAAGTAAATTTAGAAAGACAAAATAAAATCTGTTAATTTATTTTTGAATAAAATTGATATATTAATATCTACATCGAGTTTGCAAACTATCCGGTATTTTAGTATCCGCGGATACCGGTTTGTATTCTTCAGTAACCGCGGTTAACCGTTCGGATACGGATATTATTTTAAAAAGGAAAAAAGCAAAAAAGACATGAAAATAAAAAATTGCAAAAACTTCCGATTAAAAATTTTTATTTACTTTCATTTTTATAAAAATGTTTTAGAAAAACTAAACAATTTAGACAAACGGGTTCGAAGTTTACCACAATAGTGAGACGAAACAGAAAACGTTCTTTCAGCTTCGGTTGATATGATGGTTTTATAGTTGTTAACGCTTGAAATAATTTTTGAAGTTTTGAGGCCTTTGTCCTGTTTTCTTGAAGATTATGAACTCGCCTTTCATGTCTGAGTTAGATTTGTGTATGTATTCACATGTCACATTATTAATTTCTGAATATAAATCATCCTTTAACGTGGTTGGTGTATTTGGGTCGAAATCGAGATCTGATGATGGTGATGAAGATGATTCAAAAAGTCTATCAAACATCTGAGATGCAAATTGCAAAACAATTTTTGGTGGATTTATAGAATTGTTGGTGAGACATTCAAGTGTATCGGTAATAGTAGTATTTTCTCGTTCTTTCATTCATCGTTTGATATTACATTTTACAGATTTCGTCTTTATATTCGTCCAACTTTTTGAACAGAAAATTCATCGTCCCTTTTGCTTCTATCACTATTTGAAATAAAAACCAGACACATTGTACTTTTGTTTCTCTTTTATTGTTAGTTAGACGGAACTTTCTTAAAATATTCCCAAACAGGAGCTGGGGGTGTCATGGTCTATATAACGAAAAATTAATATTATCATTTTCACGACGAAAAAAGTAAATAAATTTATTAATTACCTTCAGTTTTTTTTTTAATTTAATGTTTCGATAAAAATACCGAAGTAATGATTTGATTATAATACACACTTAAATGAAATTTTATTTTATAACATTTTATTTAGGCATAAATGTGAAAATAAAATGACAATTGACTATAGTTTTGTTGAGGAGCATATTGTCTTTTTATTGAATATTAACATCTGTGTAGCGCTAACTACAGATCATAGATGTCACTAATTCTTTCAGAACGATAACCACGGTTATTTTGAGTGGATTCCGCATACGGTTTTTATTCAAATATCCGCGGAGATCAGATACGGATTATCCGAACTGTCAAACTCTATAATCTACACTAATGATTATATTATAAATTACATTGTTAAGTAGTGATAATGTTAGTCAAGCCATAAAAATTCCAGAATGTTGTCATTTCAAACTTGGCTTACATCAATTCAAACCTGGCTTTACATCCGGACTAACTTCACGTTGTTAAAATAACTTTCATTAATTGTCATACATGTCACTTCTGTTTTTTTTACACTTTTATTCAATTTTATTTGATTAAGGTTTTTTATTTAAAATTGTAAAATCTTTAATAATCAATTAGTTTTATAAGAAATATAATCACACCAAAAATGATACCGCATATTAAATTGAAACAAAATAAAAGGCTTGAGAACGGTTTATAGACCCCCGGCGAAAATTAAGAGTCATACCTCATTTGACTATCGAAACTCATTTGAAAGCTCTTGATGCACTAAGCATAGTGCCGTATATCATATTTTGCATCGATGTTTCTTTCAGGAGTTATAGCCCCTCAAAGTGCCTTGACATGCCTAAAAGAATCATTAATAAAACGCTGTTAAGTGGATAACACTCACTAAAAACACTTCATACCATAATTCTAATGTATAAACATTTGTTATAAAACATCAAACCAATAAATAATGTTTTTTCATCGTTTATTTAATAAATAACTGCAACTGTCAAATAAATTGTAAACCATATTATTGCGCCTTTAACTTGCAAATTTTCAGATTATTTGATCCAATTTGATCATTAGAATTATTAGTGGCTTGAGAAACTTTGATGCTATTCATGTAGTAATAATGTCAACGTCTGATAACTAAATAAAAAAATCAAAGAATTATAATATTGCGTTTCAATTAGAAAAATCAAATAATCTTGAATAATATGTTACACGTTATATGTGGAAAATGTATTAAATATAAAATATATGCATTAAAGTGATTTAATGCAAATATGTATATATTATACAATAGTAACTGTCTGTATATCACTTAAACTCTGAACGACTTTTGAACTGGATTTTTTTCAGCTTAATAATTTGGTAAATATAATAGATTTTAGTGTATGTTTAGATGGTACACTTCCTTCTCTTAGTTTTGGTAACTGATGAACGCTGAGAAATGGATTTTTCTTTTATAAACATTTACAAAAGGGTACAGAACAATATGCATTATATTAGGTATTTTCAATGAATACAAGAAAAACGTATTGCCAATTAATATAAACAATAATAATTTATGATACTTTCAAGAAACAATAAAAATAAAAAAACTCAAATGAGAGGTAAGAAAATTATCCGGTTAGAGCACTTCAAATTTTTACCGCAAGATAACGCACTGCTAGCAAGATGAAAATGACCTATTGAACTAGGGCCTTATTCTGTAATTTCCCACTAGATAAGCAAAGTCACAAAAACATAAAGAAAAGATATCTATTACATCTATTTCACAATTTATGTAATTATTCAAATGAGTTTGTAAAAATTGAAGCTCTACCTTCAATTAATTACTAAAGAAATTCGCAACCATGAACTAATTAAAATAATGTCACATGGTACTTCCATGATCGGAAGCTTTAGAAGCTCTACTTACTATCTCTTTAAGCTGAAAAAATAATCCAGCGCCAAAGTCGTTCAGAGGCTTTAGTTTCGAAGTCAATATTTGACAGACAGACAGTTATAATATTGTCTACTGAATATAAATTATGAATAATCTCGATATGTATTTTGTATCTAATGCATTTTCCACATATAAATTATAACATATTATTCAAGATTATTTGATTGCCTAATGAAAGCTAGCATACTTCGGACATATAATGCGTAACCAAAAATACGAGATACTACAGTTGGTTATGCAAGGCAAGACGGATGGTAGAAGAAGCCCTGGAAGATGTAGAATTTCATGGCTTTATAACTTACGACAATCGACAGGAAAAGCATCTGCCGTTATTTAGAGCCGTTGTCAATAAAGTAATTTGGGCCAGAGTGATCGCCAACGTCCAATGAGGATATGGCACTGGAAGAAGAAAAATGAAACGCATTGTTATAATTCTTTGATTTTTGTATTTAGTTACCATAGGATGGCATTCCTACATGAATAGCATCAAAGTTTCTCTAGACCTTAATTCTCGTAACTCTTCTGATCAAATTGGATTAAATAACCTAAAAGTTAAAGGCGTAATAAGATGTTTTACATTTTATTTGAGTTATTTATTAAATATTAAAACAGTTATTTATTAAATAAAGCTTGAAAAACATTATTTATTGCAGCTTGATGTTTATTACAAATGTTTATACATTACGATTATGGTATGAAGCATTTTTAGTGAGTGATATCGAGTCAACAGTGTTTTATTCATGATTTCTTTTAGGCATGTCAAGAAGAGCCATAACTCCTAAAAGACAAATAGCTGCAAAATATGATATTGTGCCCAATGCATCAACAGCTTTCAACTCAGGTATGACTAAATTTTCGGCGGAGGTACATAAACCGGCTCAAGCCAAATAAAATATTTTTCATTATATATTATTTGTTATATACTAATTTCCAAATTAAGAAACCATTTGGTTCTTTCTTCATTATAATTAACATAAAAATGGTTTTTTCTAAACCTCAAAGATGTTGAATGTGTAAAGCTTTTTCAAAAAGTTACCATTGTCTCTTGCATACAGTTTTATCACAAGTGCTAGATTTTGTGAAGCAAAAAAGTTTATCGTCACCACTATGCTTCACTATCTATAAATTCTTTGAATTTTGTGGTCGATTGTTTTGACCAACGCACTCAATCCAAGATTTAAAAGATTCCATTGTTCAATGGACTTTTTCATGCAGACAATATCTCATTATCAGATATTGAAGATAAAGTGGATGCCAAAAGAGGTAGGAGCAAAAACAGAAAATAACATTTTGCGACGCATTGTAAATTAATTATTTACTCCTCCCCCCCCCCTCTAACACAAGTTTAACTCCACCCCCTCTTCTACCACAAGTTTAGACCCCCAAAGATCAGCAACGACTGTCTTTAACTATATATCATTACTTTAACTATATATTTTATACAGCTTTCAGCTTTCGATTCCCAGCAACAGATCCCAGTAAAGTTCATAGTGTATTCGACAGCAATAAAATTTCAATAGGTGTCTAGATAACCCAAAATAATTATGTTGAATGCTTCCTTTTATAACTAATTATGGGAGCCTCAACCATTGGCGTATTTAGGACACAAAGTGGAAGGGTATAATCTTTACCTGACACAATTACAGTATCAACAATAATTTTACACTTCTTATGTCTGTCCCAAACGATGTGTGTATTCGGCATATACACGCCAGTCACACACATTTGTCAAATGCATAAATAAGCCCCATAGAATGCATATGTACGGACGTACGCATTTCATTGATTCCTTCTAGCCTACCGACAATCGACAGGAACATTACGCATAGTAATGTTGACTGAAGTTTAACTGCCACACGATATGCGAATGAGCCCAGATAACGAATGTTGGGCAAATACACACATCGTCTAGAACCGGTTTTAAGGTTGTGGATGTAGAAATCAGTTACTACATTTCTGCACTGCCAAGCCCCAATATCCTATTACGACTAAATACCCTATCACAAAAATTAATTCCAGTTTAACTCCAATTCTTTTAATACTGGTAAATGCATGGTAGATCTACCAAGAGAATTACAGATACTCTGGTACAATTTTTATCAAAGTGAACTTGTACCATAAACTTGTATCCTTTTTCGTATTGAGTTGAGCATAGACTGACTTTGGAAATAAGTTTCTTATAGAAGTTAGATCTGAAAAATGAATGCTGAAAACTCTGCGAAAGAGTTAGATCTTCAATATCTCGACAACAATGGCTTATTCAAAATGATTCGTTTGCTCGCTTGGAATTAAGCAGGATAAAGTGCGTTCTTAAACCATCTGTACACGAAACAGAAGATACTAAGTTTCTCTGTTATTTATGAGATAACACTCCTATCACCTAATTATGCCAAAATAATCCAGATTAAAGAAAGCGGAGTATCAACACGTGTTCAGGATTTTTACAATCAGATAGTCGAGTTTCTAGATATTGTTCTACAGGAGAGGGTAATGGCATGGTTAGATCTGAAATCTGTCTTTAGTGACTGCATTAAAGTAGCAAATATTTTATCTATCCAAAACATATATATTTGGAATTTTTAAGGCAGAAATGGCGGACTTAGGGGAGTGGTTAATAAGTTCGTACCTCATCCCAAATAGAATGTTATCCTACTTAAAGATTAAATAGAAATAGTCGAGTCTAGTTTATATATGATCAGCTCGAGCTTTTCACAAAATTATAATTTGGCCCACCACTGACAATTAAAATTGGTTAAGCTGCAAATGAGCGTACGCAGCCTCTAGTAGGTTTTAAATCAACGGGGAGGGGTCCAGCTGTTTGTCATAATGTGTTCAATCTTTTATACGAGTAAAATAAGGAAGCAGCTACCCCTTGCCTCTCCATGTATATGCCCATAGCTGTAATATTGTTAACTTATAAATTTCATATAATGTAATTCAATCTGGCCGACTATGAAGAAGTTTTAAGATATTATAAACTTCTAGGGAACTATTGAAGTTGGAGTCCTCACATTGAAATATAATTTTTAAGCAGAACGAGAGAGCTATCAAATTGTAACAAAACACTCAGGGCCAAAAGTGCTCAACAAGCTAACTATTTATAACAAAATGCGATGTAGCCACATGTTAAGTTAAAAAACTTCTTTGTGATATTAAACCATTGCAGATAAAAATTCTCTGTTCGAGAAGACTAAAAAATGGTTTTCATATCAAACTATTTTTTGTAAAATTAAGATTTGATAATGAATTTTAAAAAACAAATGTTTCTATGTGTTTTTTATTTTTTAATTTCCGCATCGAAAGATCTTTAAATTGTCAAGTGATAGTTTTTTTTTTTGGTTTTAACAAACGATAGCATTTTTTTAATTTATTTGGTGTTGATAGAAGTTAGTAGTGGGTTTAGAACAAAAATAAAATCGAAATATTTGGGTCTAGTTTATATGTGATCAGCTTGGGTCTTTCACAAAATTATAATTAGCTTCGCCACTGACAATTAACATTGGCTAATCGGCAATGGTATTAACTTGAATATTTCATGAAATGTAAATCAATCTAGGCACCCATGAAGAAATTTTAAGATAAATATTAGCTCTATCTAGGGAAATATTGAAGTTAGAGCCCTCATGTTGAAATTTATTTTTAAACATAACGAGAGGGCTATCAAAATGTTAGAAAATATACAAGGCTAAAAATACACAACTGAAAATTTGTATAGATATTGCGCATACAATATGCGTATCCAATTTAAATATTTGTAACAAAATGCTACGTTGACACGTCTCAAATTTTTTTTCCCTGTCAGAGAGTAAGTACTAAAACATCGTTTTCATTTTATATTAAACTATGCCTTGTAAAATGAAGAATGAATAATACATTGGCTGTTTTTAGTTTTACAAACTTTGAGGCTCTTCTTCTCAAAAACTAATGGCTCCACAAGTTTTTTTTAATTCCCCATAAAAGATCTTTAAGCTGACAAGTGATAGGTTTTTATTGAAATACGAACGATATCGTTTGGATCAATGTGATTTTGATAGAAATCAGTGGTGCGTTTAGGGTAGTGGTTGATCAAGATCAAACTCCCATTTCCGATAAAATTTCTGTCTTCCCCATGAAAGATAAAATAGAAATATTTGGGTTTACTCCTTTTGTAATGAGCTTGAATCTTCCATAAAATTATAATTTGACGCGCCACTGATACTTAAGGTAGGTTAACTTACAATAGTATTAACTTAAAGATTTCATAAAATGTAAATCAATCTAGACATCCATGAAAAAACTATGAAGTTGAAGCCGTCATGTTAAAATATATTTTTAGAGTGCCTAGATATTTTTCTACAGGAGAGAGTGATTGCGTCATTAGATCTGAAACCTGTCTTTAGTGTGTGCACTAAAGTAGCAAATTGTTCGTGTATCCAAAACATATATAGCTGTCATTTTTAAGGTACTAATCAGTGGCGGGTTTAGGAGACAATAACTTTGTTAAGCTGACACTGACAATTAAAATTTGTTAAGCTGCAAATGAGCGTGCGCCGCTTCTAGCAGCTTTTAAGTCAGTAGAAAGACTAGCCGTTTGTCATGATGCGGTGAAGAGGAAAATAAGGGGCACAGTGGTCCCCCTTGCTCCTCGCTGTGTACACCCATGGCTGCAATATTGTTAACTTATAGACTTCATGAAATGTAATTCAATCTAGACGATTATGAAGAAGTTTTAGATATTATAAACTTCTAGGGAACCAAGATGGAGCCCTCATGTTGAAATATATTTTGAAGCAGAACGAGACAGCTATCAAAATATAACAAAATACACAGGACCAAAATGCACAACAATTTAACTATTTGTAACAAAATGCGACGTTGCCACGTGTAAAGGTAAAAAGTTTCTTTGCGATATTATATCGCAAAGTTGGAGATACAAACAAATGGCTTTGCTTTCATAGCAAACAAGTTTTTGTAAAATTAAGATCTGATGATACATTGGATGGTTTTAGCTTTACTTCAGCATCTAACTTTCAAAACACAAATGGCTCCACAACTTTTATGTTTTTAATTTCCCCATCGAAAGATCTTTAAATTGTCAACTGATAGATTTTTGTTTTTAACAAACGATATCGTTTTGGATTAATTTGATTTTAATACAAGTGAGTGACGAGTTTAAGGGAGTATTTAATCAAGTTCGAATTCCCATTTCCGATAAAATTTATATCATACGAGGGTTGTCCCAATATAATGCGCAGCGCGCTCTAGCGGGCGCTGTAGGCCACGTCCGAAGTGTCAGCGGTTAGATTGTTGAAGTCTCAAGAACACGTTGGTATCATATGGTAGTGGGATTCGTTTAAAGGAAAAGTGGCAAAAATTTGAAAAGACAACGAGAACAGTCCGCCGGGTCGGATTTCAGTAATAGAGCAACGTGCGTATATTCGCATCGAAACAGTGCGCGGTAAAGAAGTGCCCGATATTCATGCCGCGTTAAAAGAAGCGTGTGGAAGGTTTACTGTGAGTCGTAGTACAGTACGGAGGAGGCATACGAAGTTTCGAGAAGGTGGAACAAGCACCCGTCTAGCGCGGGAACAAGCGCGACGCACCCGTCTACTGTAACAGCAGACAACACAAACACTTCAATCATTGCAACGTTGCTCAACGAAATCCGGAGACCGGATCAGATATTTTAACAGTGCTAGGCAAACGAAAGGTAGCGGCGCGGTGGGTACTGCGCTTCTTGTCAGCCGAACAAAAAGCAACATGTTTGGAAATTGCGCATTATGAAAATGAAGGTGCAACCTTCCTCAATCGCATCATCGCAAATGATGAAACCTAGATATGTGACTTCGAGTACGAAATGAAGTCCCAGAGCGACGTTTGGAAGAGTCCAGGTTCGCCGAGAGTACAAAAAGTTCATCGCCAACAGTCGAAAACGAAAGAAATGATGATCTTTGCCTACGATAAACGGGGCGCAATCGTCACAAATCGAGTTCCGACGGGTACTAGTGTCACTGGAGTGTACTACAAAACTTTCTTCAGAACATCTTGAGCCCAAAAGTGAGTAAACTGCGTCCAGGAATGTTGCAAAGTGATGTGTTGATTTTGCACGATAATGCGCGCTCACACATCAGTGCACCGATCATCGTACTTCTCGAAAAATACGACTGGGAACAGCTCCGCCACCCGTCTTATAATCCTGATCTGAGCACACCTGACTTCGATCTCTTTCCCAAGCTGAAAGAACCCCTTCGGGGGGGGGGGGCGTTTTCGGACCATGGAAGAGCTCCGTAGAGAAGTCTATGGAAGTGCTCCGTAGACCCAACAAATTAGGTTGCTCCATAAGAATGGGAAGCTGAACGGAATCCAAGAACTTCCGCGCCATTGGCAAGCGTGTATTGATAAGGGTGGGGATTATATTGAAGGCCTGTAATCACTTGTATATTTTTTAATAAATATTTATCGAGTTAGAGCCAACTGTGTATTACTGTTGGGACAACCCTCGTAGTGAAAAATAAAATAGAAATATTTGTATCTGGTTTATATGTGCTTGAGTCTTTCACAAAATTATAATCTGCCTCACAATTGACAATTAAAATTTGTTAACCTGCAATAGTATTAACTTGAAGCTTTCATGAAATGTAAATCAATCTAGACACCCATGAAGAAGTTTTAAGATATTATAAGCTCTATCTAGGGAAATATTGAAGTTGGAGGCCTCATGTTGAAATATTCTTTTAAATATAACGAGAGGACTATCAAAATGTTAGAAAATATACAAGGCCAAAAATACACAATTGAAAATTTGTACACGTATTACGCATACAGTATTACGCGGCATGCACACACTTATGTGTGTCAATTTTAAATATTTGTAACAAAATGCGACGTTGCCACGTCTAAAATTAAAAAGTAAAATTTACACTTGATAATGCAGTGAATGCTTTTAGTTTTATAAACGTTGAGGCTCTTTGTCTCAAAACAAATGGCTCCAATAGTTTTAGTCTTTTAAATTTCCATATCGGAAGATACTATAATTGTGAAGTGATGTTAATTAGCCTTTTCATGTTAATTTTTTTTTAATTCTCAATTGGCCTTTTGAAAACAGACAATATCGTTTTGAATTAAACTGATTCTACTAACCGACTGATTCCAGTATGCGAAGGATTAACGGCAAGGTCAAAACGTACAAACTGGCATTCAAGAAGCCGAACATTTAATATTTTATAAAAATTTTATTTCATAACATTTTCAATACACATACATTATTTATTTGATTTGAAATATGAATCAATAGTTGATTATTTTTTTTTGTATCTTCAACTAATTCATTAACAAAACGTTCGTAAACATAATGTTTTTCAAAGTCTTCAGAATTTGCAGGGTACTATCGCCTTAAAATAGCTAGGGGATCTAGCAACTCCCTGTTTGATCGTGGCTACTGGCGCTCTTCTTCCTACTCCTCTTCTTCTGTTCCTTCATCACCGCTAATAGTCTCTATCTCACAATTCATTGCCGCTTCACAAATTTCTTCTTCAGTGATGGCAACAGCCGTTTGAAGTGCATTCTTCAAAGCAACCTTTAGAGAGGTCAGTTGGCTTCGGAACAGGGAAATTCTCTTCTTCCTGGTTTTTAGTGAATCCACTGTGCCGGAAGTCGTTACTAATTGTTGCTCCATCTACTTAATTCCGTGCTTCATTTGGCAAATGTAGGGCATCAAGGGTAGCTATTTTTTGGCGATTTAGTGTGCACGAGCATTGTCACAATTTTCGATTACTTTGTCAATCATGTTGAGCACGTTCTTCATCAATCTGCTCTGTAATGCAACTTGAATGTTCTGATAACTCCTTGATCACAGGGCTAAAGCATTGAGGTTGGGGGTTCACTGGCAAAAAAACTTGATGTGTTTTAAATTCAGATCAGCCACGTGAGATGTGCAATTGTCAATCAGCAATCAAATGTTAAGCTGAAGTTGCTTATCCCAACTAACAAGCCAATCTTTGAAACCGGAACTAATCATCCAAGCATTTCAATTAACAGTGTATTATACTGGATGGCTCTTGACACCCTTAAAGCAATATGGTTTGTACCAAAAGCTTCTTTTTCTCTCCTCATTCTGGCGCAACAAAGGACGGAGGCGCTCCTTGCAAGTTTTGTTTCCTTGGCTTTTTCAGCCTTCAGATTATACGTGTGCTTCGGAAGGGGCCTAAAATAGAGCCCAATTTTGTCATCGTTATACACGTTCGATGGGAGGTGCTGAGCAGTGAGCGCTGACCATTGCTCCTCCAACCATACTTTGGCTTATTCATGGTCAGCTTCGCTCACTTCCCCATGTGCCTTGACATAACACTATATTTTCTCTCTTCTTCCAACGATGAAACCAAACTTCAGTTGCCACAAAATTATCCTTCCCCATCTTCTTAGCCAAGTCCTCAGCGTTCTGGCGCAGTAGCGGTCCGGATAGCGTTGCGCCCTATTCCCTCGCTTTCAAAAACCACTCCTTCAATGCGTATTAAACACCTTTTTCCTTTCCTTCCTTTTTTTTTGATTTTCGCTTTTATTACTTAACGTGGCAACCTATAAGGAATATGTCTCTGTCTTTAATAGATCTTATAACAGCGATGCCTACATACAATTGTCTCTCGTCTGACTGAGAAAATGTTTGATTCTACTAAACGAAGTAGGTGATTTTAATAACCGAATGGATTAGATAGGGAAATAAAACTTAGCAGCAACATGTAGAACTGGTTAGCTTAATGTAGAAGTGGATGAAACAATTTGACTAAAACGTTAAGATCAAAGGAGAAACTTATAATACAACTTGGCATGTGCTGGAGGATATCATTTTAGATTTAATTTAGTTCTCTACGCTCGATAAAAAAATAGAAGGTGAGGAAGGTTACTTTCTAATAAACTAATTTCGCGGCGCGAGTCACCGGTAGAGAAGAACTATGGATAAATGAAAATTTGTAAAGTAGACTTAAATCCGGTAGTTCGTCTTCCAACTAAAATCACCATTGTTACTTTCGGATCAATAATGAACGCCATATTTTTATTAGAAATGAAAAGTAAAATCGAAAACTATTTTAAATGTTACGTATGTCATCTGCCTACAGAAGTAAGCACTATACACTATACATAACTGCGCTCTCAAACAAATCTTTGGCCACGTGGTGCAGCAGGTCTCGTATATTCAGAAAGAGCACTGGCCTTCTTTACTAGTTCTATGCAATATTGTCACATCTGAAACAATTTCCTGAACACATTTTACAACATTATTTTTTGATGAGTATTTTATAATTCTTGAGTGATTATTTGGCATTCAGATTTCTATAACATAAAAATGAAGAACAAAAATAAACGTAAACCTTATTTCATTTCCTACTAGCTTACCCGTCGCGCGTTGCTGCGATTGCTACTTAAAAATTCTGATAAAAAATTAAATATTGAAGTTCTTCTTTTAATAAACTGAAATATGCAAGTGTACAAATAATAAAAGAAAAATTATAAATTTAAAAAATGAAAAATAATAACATTTATGTAGTAGTTTTTTGCTTGTTATTATTGATTGTTTGACATAAAGCTGA